>JARYGA010004930.1:30000-31681 GCA_030545235.1 Helianthus tuberosus
TTACTTTTTGTGCAAAATGTATATATAGGGGAGACCAGGGGCTTGAGCAACCCCTGTGCCCAAGCATGGGCATGATAGAAGCACACGAGACGCGAGGTTTAAAGCCTATACAAGCAAGGCGTCGGTCTCCCCAAGCCCCGTTGCCTATAAATCAAGCCCGATGCCTTGTAAATGCCCCACACGATGCCTACAAGCAACAACGACGTTTGCTAGTTAATCGATCGATGCCCCACACATTGCAGCATGTTGCCTAGTAAACAAGCCATGCTGCCTTGGAAGCGCCCCACAACATGGCATGTTGCCTAGAACGCTGCCCAGCACGCTGCCCTTGTTCCCGCACGACGACCTGAAAGCGTGGCTGACCACGTGCTTGCCTTCAAAAATTATGATTTCTCAAAAAATTAATGTCTGTTCCTGTCACTTTACTTTTTGTGCAGAATGTATATATAGGGGGGTGGTAGTACTCTTGGGGTAGAGAGGCATGTGCTGGGATGGCATGCCAAGGCATGTGCTGGGATGGCATGCCTTGGTGTGTGCTGGGATGGCATGCCAAGGACAAGGATGTGCTAGGAAGGCATGCTAAGGCCAAGGCAAGCACATGCATTGTGAGCGAGATGAGACGGTTGTCTTTACCCCAAGAGTGCCCAAGGGAGAGGAAAGAGGTGTCAAACGCATGCTGAGCCCCACTTCGGTAGTTTGGCACCCCCATAGGCATTCAGGCAAGCGTGCCTATGGGTAAAGTCGGTAGAGCTTGTCAGCCATGTTGGGTACTATTGTTTGGACGAGATGATGGCACACGTCAAGCTTGCTTTAAGGTAACGTTCTGGCAGCACAGCCAGCCCGCAATTGCTAGTTCAAGCGGGTGGAATCTGCCTATAGGGGCGTTGCTTGCTTGCTTGCTGTGGAATTGGGCACGCCCAATATGTATCATCGACCCACGTAGTTCCTGCATGGCCCCATAGGTATTCAGGCAAGCGTGCCTATGGGTAAAGTCGGTAGAGCTTGTCAGCCATGTTGGGTACTATTGTTTGGACGAGATGATGGCACACGTCAAGCTTGCTTTAAGGTAACGTTCTGGCAGCACAGCCAGCCCGCAATTGCTAGTTCAAGCGGGTGGAATCTGCCTATAGGGGCGTTGCTTGCTTGCTTGCTGTGGAATTGGGCACGCCCAATATGTATCATCGACCCACGTAGTTCCTGCATGGCCCCATAGGTATTCAGGCAAGCGTGCCTATGGGTAAAGTCGCTTGAGCTTGCCAACACCCATGTTAGCTGTAGTCTGGACCGATGATGGCACAAGGATGCTTGCTTTAAGGTAACATTCCGGCAGCACAGCCAGCCCGCAATTGCTAGTTCAAGCGGGTGGAATCTGCCTATAGGGGTGTTGCTTGCTTGCTTGCTGTGGATTTGGGACACGCCCAATATCTATCATCGACCCAACGAACTGCTCAACATGGGTTGCTGAGGGCTATTTTGGCACTGACGGTTCACTTGTTTGCTTGGCTCTGATAAACGTTTAGATGTCATGATGCTTGGGATCCAATAAATTTATGTGGGAAGCTGAGAGCTGGAACCCAATGTCATTCACCAGATGGCTTAGCTTCGTCAGTGTGTATAATATGTCATTGAACCCCAATCCTCGATGCCAACCTGATTATGACTTTTGGATTGCAATTATCAT
>JARYGA010004931.1:0-35721 GCA_030545235.1 Helianthus tuberosus
AGACATCTCACAAAGAAGAATGCTTTTGACTAGTGACCTTGCTTGCAGTGAGGGGCTTGCCCTTTCGGGGGTTGAAGCCTTTTGACCCCAGGATAATAGCGTGTGCTCTGCAGACCTGCATTGCTTTTGCGGCTGGTGGGTTGGTGAAGCAATCCCGGGATGTGATCGACTGGTTACTGTTTCCGTATTGCTTTTCCCCACCTCACAGCTTTTTAACCTTCGAACCATTTAACCTTTTGAGCGTGTATGTACTTAAGTCATTTTATTTGATTTTGGGCTACCCCCGTCATCAGTGATCATAAACACCCGTATCATCGACCCATTATTGAGTGTTTCGGTTAGTTTGTCAGGACTAAGGTGTATGATATTTTGAAACTTTGTAGTGATATATCTGTAACTCTTCCATAAAATCATTAAAAATACTCTCTTTTATGCCCAGAATCATTTTTTTTAAAAGGTTAGTTTTTTTTTCTTCACTTTTGCAATAAAACGATGTGACTTCAATTAAAAGTGAAATACTTTGTATGGATAAAACAATGGCAATTGGCGATAATTTGATTCACATGGGCAGCTTAGGCAGATTGTGTATGGGTTGGATTTGGTTACAAACTGTGTTTTTTTCTTCTAAATAAATAGTTGATGTGTTTAATATGGTATCAAAATAGTATTATTACAGTATTACAATAGTGACGGTTTTTTTTTTTTTTTTTTTTTTTTTTTAATGTGGATTTGAGAAGTGTTTTGCAGTGAAAATACACTTTAGGTGGTTGTTCAACTTCGATTAACTTGTGGCTCGCAACTCACTCGGTAAAAACTTGCTCCTAATTCAGCTTGAGCCAGTTAGCTCTTATAAACATTTGACCAAATTCGAGGTTAAGGTAGCTCACTCGAATAACTTTCTATCCGTTATTTTACTTGTATGTTGGTAGTTTGGTACTCTTCTATTTGAGATTTTGCGTTTTGTATAATTTGAGATTTTTGTTAACTTTTCATTTGAGACATGGTTAAAAGAAATAAAAAGAGTAAGCGTATTTCAAGGATTTAGAAAATCATGTTACATATACTTGTCGTTTAATTTAAAACTTAGTATGCGAACAAAATAAACAAACTTAATCGTATATATAAATGAAAGAGGCTATGGCGGTCGGCGAGACATGTTAGAAAGAATTGATGTAGAAACTTAAACAACATTAATACCAATATGCAATCTCAGAGAGGTGGTCATTGCAGAGCTGGTTAATATTACCATTTACACTATTTGCGCCAAAAAAAACATAACCACCCGCGGCAACGCGCGGGCATTCCCACTACTAATGTATCAAAAAGTTGTTGCATAAAGGACACAAAATGACCTATGAATAATGAATATTGAACGATCTTAAGTATATATGTGTGTGTCCTTTGGGGGGCAAAAGTAAAATTGCACTAATTTTAACGTTATTTTGCTAATTTCATGAAAATAACGTTAAAAACGGCGGACTGTTAATCATGGATCATGTGGCGGCATTGACAGCTGAAAGACAAGGGGTTACGTGCAGTGGCAGATTTAGAAAATCTTCATAGCGGTAACGTTCTACAAAAAAGTGGTAACGAAATCGGAAAAAAAAGTCAAAAAAACGTCAAATTTTTCCAAAATTTACACTACCGCCGGAGCGTCAAGCGGTAGCGGAGGCTACCCCTTCCCCTAAATAGCTTTTCATTCTTGATTTCTTTTGCTCAAGCGTCTACATTTTTGCCACCAAATACTTATTCAGAAATATTCATTGTGTTGTTTTATCGACTGTATAGTTTTTAGTTGAGTTAAATTCCATTTTAGTCCCTGTGGTTTGGACCATTTTGTAAGTTTAGTCCAAAGGTTTCATTTTTCGTCTGTGGGTCCAAAAAGGTTAACTTCATCCATTTTTTCTGTTAACGCGAAGGGTAATTCGGTCATTTTATATGACCAAATTGCCCTTCTAGTTAACAAAATTACATATAAATGATCAAATTGCCCTTCTTGTTAACAGGAAAAATGGATAAAGTTAACCTAATGGACTAATATGGCAACGGTGAAACCTTTTTGGACCCACATGTGAAAAAAGAAACCTTTGGACTTGTATTGTATAACTACCCAGTTTAGCCGGTTGGTTACTTGATCAAGAGACATCGTCATCCTAAGAGCAATTTCAAATTCTGCTAATCGAACAGTCTTAGCATAAGTTGATAACAAATAAATAACTGGATTTAGAGTCGCATGTTTGAACATCGTTTAAACCTAAAACAAAAAAAAAACATATGATGTTAGTCTAATCTTGTGTAAGTTCGGGTAAAAAGTGACCGACTTACAAAGCTAGGGTAAAAAGTGACCGAGTCACAAACTTAGGGGTTTTTTTGAGAAAGTTTTTAATCCTAATTTGAGTCAAAATAGGTTTCTTTGTTTAGGTTTATATAAAAAGGAATTCATGTAACCAGATGTATAAAAATTTGAGACTTAATAAAACAGAGAACGTGCTTTGATTCAAGTTTCTTGTTCGCCAGTTCTATACCAATTTCTTTCAATTCGTATCAGAGCTCAAGGGAGATCGATCAAGAAGGCAGTGATCAAGATCATCAGTGAAGAGAATCCGACAAGAAATCGATTCGCAAAGGACTAACGATCGATTACTTGCGACAGGTTCTAGAAGGCACCAGCGATCAGGCGGGTTCAAGGAAGTACCAGCAATCAAAGGGTGTTGGTATTGAACAAGACTGTTGTGATCAGAATCACAGGTGGCTGGAACTCTCGTGAAGAAGAAAAGAGGAACGTAAGGAGTGTTGTGCTGCTGTGATTAAAGAAAAAAACACAGAGAATAGGTTTTGTTTTTTTTTAGTTATGTTTCAAAACTAACAAAGTAAACAGGAGACTATTCTTTGTTTGAAGACTTTTTATTTTTGGGTTTATAAAATTGCTTCAAGTCCGAGTACCCCTCTTACTTACAACAGGCGAAACCGAAGGATGGGTGATAACATGAATCGGGTTCCTCCTGCTAAGGAACATCTGCCTAGTCTTCCATGTCCAATGCTTACGAGTACGAATTACGTTGTTTGGGCTATGAAGATGAAGTCTATCTTCAAGGTTTATAAGGTTTGGGAGGTTATTGATCCAGGAAAGACGGTAGATGAGAACAAGGACTCAATTGCAACTGCCTTACTATTGTGTTACCCAAAGAGCTAACTTTGCAAATCGGTAACAGTGATTCAGCAAAAGAGATGTGGGAAACCGTTAAGTCCCGCAATCAAGGAGCTGATCGAGTAAAAGAAGCGAGAATTCAAACCTTGATGTCTGAGTTTGAAGCCTTAAAGATGAAGGAACCTAGCACCGTTGCTGACTTCGCAGGAAAGATTTCAGGGATGGCTTCGAGATCTGCTTCTCTTGGAACGGTGATTGAAGAAGAGAAACTGGTTAAAAGGTTTCTACATGGCTTACCAAAAAGGTTTATTCATATGGTTGCTTCTCTCGAGCAATCTCTTAACCTTAAGACAGTTGGATTCGATGATGTCGTGGGTCGTCTTATAGCCTACGAGGAACAGGTTAAACTTGAAGAAAATGATCAACCAACTAAAGGTGATCAATTACTTCTTACTTATGAAGAGTGGGAGGCAAAGAAAAAAAAAAGAAAAGGGTTATGGGAGGGGTAAAACGGGAACCGAAATTAGTCAAGGTGGTCGAGGTCGGGGGCGTGGTAAATCTGGGGGGGGGGGAGGGCAAGGAACCGGAACAAAAACAACAAAAAGACCGTTCTAAAATGAAGTGTTTTCGTTGTGACGGTTTAGGTCACTTCTCTTCAGATTGTCCCACACGTAAGAAAACCGAAGAAAGCAACCTTGTACAACAAGATGGTCCTGTACTCTACATGGCAAGTCACGAGAAGGAAGTCGTGTTATTGAATGAAGAACGGGACGATCCAAGGAAGTTTACATCAATTCCACATGAAGATGATACATGGTTCTTGGATAACGGGGCCATTAATCATATGTCGGGTAACCTCGAGTGGTTTACTAACCTCGACCGTCACACGGTTGGCAAAGTAAAGTTTGGGCATGGATCGTGCGTTGAAATCAAAGGCCGAGGAATGATCATCTTGGAAGGAAAATCTAGGGAACAAAGGGCGTTGCACGATGTTTATTATATTCCATCACTAAAAAATAATATAATAAGCATCGGTCAACTTGACGAGATTGGGTACAAAATCACGATTCTACATGGCGTACTTTGGATGTTCGAAGAGGATGGAACATTGTTGATGAAGGTACCTCGTTCACCGAATTGTATTTATAAAATTAACTTAAAAGTTGGGTCCCCAGTGTGTTTACAGGTTAAGCTAGACGACGAGGCTTGGATTTGGCATGCTCGTCTTGGGCACCTTAACTTTGAAGCACTCAAATCTTTATCCAAGCATGCAATCGGGTTGCCAACAATATCACATCCCATGCAAATATGTGATTCTTGCATAATGGGGAAGCAAACACGAGCCGCCTTCCAAAAGAAGAGTCTTTACCGTGCGACCGACTCGTTGCAACTATTATACGCGGATGTTTGTGGTCCAATCACACCGAAGACGAATGCGGGAAATCAATACATACTCCTTGTAGTCGATGATTTTAGTCGCTACATGTGGGTAACATTGATAAAAACAAAGGGTCAAGTGCCGGGTGTTCTAATCGAGTTGATTACAAGGATTGAGAACGATTTTAGCAAGAAAGTTAAAGCATTACGAACCGACAACGGGGGTGAGTTTACGTCACATGTCTTGGGTGATTTTTGCAAACATAAAGGAATTACGCGTCAGTTTACTACTCCTTACACCCCGCAACAAAACGGGGTGGTCGAAAGGAGAAATCGGATGATTTTGGGCACTACACGAAGTATGTTGAAGGCGAAGGGGCTGCCACAAATTTTTTTGGGGTGAGGCGGTACATCACTCGATTTATCTTTTGAACCGATCACCGACGAAGGCTTTAGAAAACTCGATTACTCTGTATGAAAAGTTGAAGGGTAGAAAACCAGACCTCTCCTACTTAAAGGTATTTGGTTGTTTGGGTTTCGTGAAAGACTTAACTACCGGGCTGAAAAAGTTGGATGATAGAGGTGTGTTAATGGTGCATTTGGGTTCTCAACCGGGGAAGAAGTACCGTATGTTCGACCCGATTAAAGGACGAGTACATGTAGCTAGAAGTGAAGATATAAAGTTTGATGAAACGAAAAGTTACAAGTGGGAAAAGTATTTAAAGGGCTTTGATACAAGTGAACTGGGATGGAAAGAATTTATTATTCATGCTGAAAATAGCGACCAAACAGATCAGTCAGCAACAGAACTTAGCGACCAGTCTGATCAATTAGCGACACAATCTGACAAGTCAGCGACAGATCAGTCTTTTAGTGATCAGTTTGCGACAGAACAGTCTTTTAGCGACCAGTATGTGACAAATCAAGTTTCCAGCACATCGACAGGTTCAGAAAGTTCGTATCAGGTCCAGAACAGCCCAGAACATGTTCCAAACGCAGCAGATGGTTCAAATGAGTTGCGAAGGTCGATGAGACAGACCGTAGTGCCTAAAAGGTTCGATGATTTTATCGTAGAAGGGTTACCAGGTTCTTCAAGTCAAAGTTCAAGTTTGGAAGAAGGAAATTTGTTACTTTCAATTGATGACGAACCAATGAACTTTCAGGTGGCAATAAATGAAGATCATTGGAAAAAGGCGATGGATTGCGAGATAGCTTCAATTGAAAAAAATAAAACTTGGAAGTTGGTTAACCCTCCACCAAATGTAAAACCCATCGGGGTGAAGTGGGTGTACAAAGTAAAAAAGGATGCAAAAGGGGCGTTAATAAAGTATAAGGCACGACTTGTGGCTAAGGGATATGTCCAAAGGTTTGGGATTGATTACGAGGAGGTTTTTGCACCGGTCGCACGTATTGAAACCGTAAGGCTTATGCTTGCTTTGGCGGCTAACCGGGGTTGGGAAGTACACCACTTAGATGTTAAGTCGGCCTTCCTTCACGGTGAGCTAAAGGAGGATGTTTATGTTCATCAACCAGAGGGCTATGTGAAACGGGGTCAAGAACGCCAAGTTTATAAGTTGATAAAGGCTTTGTATGGGCTTCGTCAAGCACCGAGAGCATGGAATACACGACTCGACTCGGCGTTAAAGGAACTCGGTTTTACTAGGTGCAAACACGAGCAGGCAATTTATAGACGGGAAAGGAACCAACGTTTGTTGTTAGTTGGTACCTATGTTGATGACTTAATTGTGATCGGAGCAACAAATCAAGACATAGTTGATTTCAAGAAACAAATGGAAGCTCGCTTTGAAATGAGTGATCTTGGTTTACTCCATTATTATCTCGGGATCGAAGTTAATCAAGGTGTTCGGGGAATCAACATCAAGCAATCCGGGTATGCAACTAAAGTTCTAAAACAGTTTGGTTTATGGGAAAGTAACTCGACTCAGTTCCCACTTGATCCTGGATTAAAGATGACGAAAAAGGATGAAGCCAAGAAGACTGATCCAACCGAGTATCAGAAGGTTGTTGGATGCCTACGCTACTTAACCCACACACGACCGGACTTGTGTTATTTGGTTGGTTATGTTAGTCGTTTTATGCAAGAGCCAACACAGACTCATGCTCAAGCCGTGAAGCAAATCTTGAGGTACTTGAAGGGGAGTATCGACCTCGGTATTTTCTATCTAAAAGGTGGAACCAAGACGTGACATGGGTTTAGTAATAGTAGTCACTCGGTGGATGCCGACGATGGGCTAAGCACAACAGAAATAGTCTTTTATTATGGTGATGCACCTATAACGTGGAGTTCTCAAAAACAAAGCACTGTTGCATTATCATCTTGCGAGGCGGAGTTCATGGCAGCTACCTCAGCCGCGTGTCAAGCGTTGTGGCTTCGAGGATTGCTATCGGAGATAACCGGTGAAACGGAGAAGGTGGTGACACTAAGGGTGGATAATTTATCGGCTATTGCTTTGATGAAAAATCCGGTATTTCACGGAAGGAATAAGCATATACATACGCGTTACCACTTTATACGGGAATGTGTTGAACGGGAGCAAATTAAAGTGGAACACGTGAGCGGGGATTTACAACGGGCCGACATCCTCACTAAAGCCTTGGCACGGTTGAAGTTCATCGAGATGAGAGGACTCATTGGTGTCACAAGATTAGGGGGGTGATTGTTAGTCTAATCTTGTGTAAGTTCGGGTAAAAAGTGACCGACTTACAAAGCTCGGGTAAAAAGTGACCAAGTCACAAACTTAGGGGTTTTTTTGAGAAAGTTTTTAATCCTAATTTGAGTCAAAATAGGTTTCTTTGTTTAGGTTTATATAAAAAGGAATTTATGTAACCAGATGTATAAAAAATTGAGACTTAATAAAACATAGAACGTGCTTTGATTCAAGTTTCTTGTTCGCCAGTTCTATACCAATTTCTTTCATATGACAGACTTATTCATCCATGGCGTCGATCCCACGTCTGGAACTACATCAAGAAGCTCCTTCAGTTCCTAATGCATAATAAAAAAGAAACTCAACTTAATTTTTTTTTCTAATGAACGAATAAAAGGAATCAGAGTCATTTGTGTTCTGGGATGGAACTACTAACCAGTCTTTTTGGTACGGTGATTCCTCAGATGTTCCTTTTTACCCTGATATATATGTTATCAAATATTCAAATTTGATTTAAGAAAATCTACATTATGATCAAATGTGATGATGACATGTTCTCAAAATGAAGTGTGTAAGTTAGAACTTAGAAAATAAGTTGGATACATAAGTTTCCAAAACAAAGGTACCGGATAAAGTGAATAAACTGCGATGGTTCAAAATACTGAATTCAAAAGTACATGAATAATGTTAGCGTTTGGTATAGGTATCATACAAAACCACCTCCAGAATCTGTTGGGTAATCTTGATGTTACAGGTTTTGTTTACGGGTCGGATACGGGTCAGCAGAACTATTATATTAGTCGCACGTTTTCATATTTTTTAATGAGTCACATGTTAGTTTATTTAGTCAAGATAGTATGGGTTAGTGGGTGATTTAGTTACCTTTTCTTTAGGAGCAAGTAGTTTTATTTTCCTATTTAATGTAAGTTATTTGTTGAATGAACGTAAGTGGGTTTTGAAGCAGTAAAATAAGTTTCTTATTCGTGAGTTTATCTTTGTGTATTATTTGTGTTGAAGCTTTGAAACCCAACAGAATCTTCGTTTTGATATGTTTTTTTTAGGTAAAACTCACCTTTCAAGTTGGTTGAAGGCAAAAAAAAAACCAACAGTTGATTAACATGCGAGGCCATATCAGCGAAGTTGTTTGAAAGGCAAAAAATCACTTTTAAAAATTTTCGGCAGTTGAAGATAAATATAAGAAATAATGATGTATAAGCATTGTCACATTGTCTTCAAACTTAAAAAAAAAAAAGTTATCAACTCACAGTATGTAGATGTGGGCTAGTGACATCAGTTGCTGCAGGAAGCACCGGGGCGTGGTGACTTGAAAAGCAAGATCAAAGTTAGAGGGTTGGGACACAAACAATGATAATAATGTCCACATATACAACAACAATTAGGCTTACCCGCCGGCGTCTAGATAAGCCTGGAGTGATGCAAGTGCACGACGAGACTTGTCGCCTACCAGCCAAAAAGAGATATTGGATAATAAATGAGGTTTATTCGTTCCTTTAAAACAAAACACAAAAAGAGTGAGTAGTAGGTACTTATGAAGGGTTTTGCATCAGGAACAATTACAACTCCAGAGGAAGTAATAAAACGAAGCTTTCCACGGTTGTTGTTGTTGTTGTTGTTGTTGTCTGGACCATTCTGAAAACGGAAGGAAGGAATTGAACCATAAATCAACAACAAGCTGGCTGGCTGTCCTATTTAAACAAAACCTAGTTTACTATATATCTCTCTCGATTATTAAACGAACAAGTCTCACAAATGAACCCTAATAACCTTTAGTTGATAATAACTCCTCCAAGGGAGGGGTTGATTAACAACTTCCAAATATTGTTTTAAGATCTAATTCCAGTTAAAAATACAAAAAAGAAAGAAAGAAACAATCAAAAACCTTATTAAGTGGTTCCTCCTCCGTCAGCATAGCCTTTTCCGACATCCCTAGAAAAGAAAAAGATTTCAAATTTCCATCAGACTGCTGCCTTTACGAACGCCGATCTATATATGCCTCATGGAATTCGACCTCACCGTTAATAAGGTTTTAACTTGTCTTGCCAACTGGTTTTAACTTTTTTTTTTTTTTATGAAGGAGCGTGACCACCCATTTGGTTCGGGCCGTATCAAAATTTGCCAAGTCAGTTGGAAATTTAGGGTTCGAGGCCCAAACTTTAAAGAAAAAAGAAAATGTTTCATAATTTACTTAACCGATATAAGACCACCCGTAGTGGAGTGTTTTTGGGCGTTTTTTTTCCCAAGAAAACGCCCCCCCACGCCCCATGGCCACCCCCTGGCGTTTTTTACAAAAAATTTGCCCAAAGCGTTCTTTTTTCCACGCCTTTCTTCATTTCTTTTGGCCAATCACAGGTAGTGTTTACAGGTTTGTCCAATAGACACAACCAGCGTAAATATAACTAAATCCAACAATGCATACAAGTCTGGATCATGAAGAATGAGGTCAGGGTACAGGGCCTGCTAAGCCCATGTGCAGAGTGGGCCTGTGCACAGGGCCCAAACCAGCATGGGGCCCAAAAAAAAACGAAAATTTTGTATGTTATTATATAGGCCCAGGTTTTAATGAATTGAATTATTGAAATAGGCCCAAATCCAAACAATAAGGCCCCAGATCCCAGATCATTGAAAAAATTCACGCACGGACGAGGGAAAGTGGGAGGAAACCAAAAGACGCTGATTCGCTGAATGCTGATCACGCAGAGGCAGAGCCGCAGAGAAGACAAAAGGTCGACTTTAATCCGTTCAATCGTATTGCACGCATAGGAGTCAGGAGACAAGGATTTCGGAATCGAATCGGTCAATCGGATTATCGGAGTATATCAGTAGCAAATCGCAATTATCATCAGTCTGAGGTATGTTAATATCAGTCGAAAATTCATATGTTTTTTGTGATTTTGTCTTTTTGATTTCGTTTTTTGATTGAATCAATGAATGTATTTTTCTTTTTGATTTCATAATATCAGTCGATTCGATTTCATATGAATGTTTTTTGATTGAAATATTGAATGAAATCATGAATGTTATTTGTTATTTGATTGAAATATTGAATGAAATCATGAATGTTATTTGTTAATATTGAATGAATGTATAATCTTTGTTAAATGATGTTTTGTGAATGTGATTGAAATTTTGAATGAAGGTTTTGTGAATGTTAATGCATATAAAGTGTTGTTGACAATTCCGGTAACCGTGGCATCGGCAGAAAGAAGTTTCTCAAAGTTGAAGTTGTTGAAGACCTATTTACGTTCTACAATGTCACAAGAAAGGCTAAACAGGTTGGCGACAATTTCTATTGAAAGTGAAATACTAGATACTATGGATTACAAGGAGTTGATCGAGAGCTTCTCTTCAAAAAACGCTAGAAGAACCACACTTTTCGCTTAGCAAGTACGTTCTATAACTTGATATTTTTGTTACACTATTTTTGTTAATTTGTTTTATCTATTTGATAACAATTGTCGTAGTATTATGGGTTATTTGATTGAATGATTGATGAGTTTATATTATATGAAGATTTACGAATAGGGCCCAAATTTTTTTTCTCGAACAGGGCCAAATTTTTTTTTGTGATTTTCGGAGACGGCCCTGTCAGGGTAAAACAACTGACCATTGAAGCCGTTAGGAGATAAATCATGGAGTATTGATCCACATTCGGTAACGAACCCAACAGCAACCTCAACTCCATCATCACTTGGATTTTCTAAAAGAATTGTCACAAGTTCAAGAGCAGTAAGCTCATCAACAACCTGCTGGTTAACCAAATGAGCTATAATATAGACTTTCTCAAAAAGAAACTACAATACTTTTACTATTATTATTTATTATAAGAAAAACGTTATTATTAATTTGTAAAGATGTTCAATAAAAAACATAATCAAAATACTATTTGAGAAAGTGTCATTAAAAACAATATCTTAAAACTTTTAAAAAATATGTCTTTTAAATAAAAATTAAAAAACAAACAATTTTTTTGAAAAAGAAAAGAGTAAAATGCCCGAATAGTCCTTGTGGTTTTATAAATAACACCTATAGTCCCCAACTTTTGGAAATTACACTGGTGCTCCTTGTGGTTTCACAGTTTGTTACTCGGATAGTCCCTAGAGTGGATGTTCGTTAGTTTTCTCCGTTAACTCCATGTAAAATGACCAACATGCCCTTAGTATTAAATTAAAACACTAAAATAGATATATTAAAATTAAAGGTGGGACCCACCAACCTTCTTATTCACCCTTTTAAGCCCTTGTATGTCTTTCTCTCTCTCTCACACACACACTCACCACCACCTGCCTCCACCGCTTACCACCAGTCGCCACCACCTGCAACTCCACCAACATCAACATCTTCGCCACCTGAACTCCCTCCTCCATCCCAAATCCCTCATCCACCACATTTAGAGAGAGAAACGACTAGAAAGAGAGAGAGATCCGATAGAGAGAGAAAGAGATGCAGAAATGGTCCAGAAGAGAGAAACGCGAACATGATGGTGACGATGGGTTGCTAATGTTAACAATGGTCAATTCAGTCGATTAAGGTCATATCGCCTCTTAGGGTTTCAAGTTTTGAGTTGAATTTATGGATTTAGAACTTATTTAGGGTTTTATTGGTTGGGTTTTGATGATGGTTTATGTTGACGGTGTGTTGAAGGTAGAGAAAGATGATGATGGTGGTAGTTTATGGGTGTAGAGATGGTGGTGGTTCAGATGGTGGAACCACCATGTGCTGTGGCTGTTGCAAAGCTTGACTCCATAAACCTCTCAACAGTGTCTGTAACTCCTTCCTCGAACCGTCCTCCCCATAGCTTGGCTTCCTTCGCTAGAACCACCATGTGTTGCGGCTGTTGCAAAGCTCAATAGGTCGCTGGAGGATGACGTTCGCTTATGGAAGCTAATGAGCACCGGAAATGATGGTGGAAAACTTGAAGGGAGGAGGTGGTACAACGGTGGTGGTTTAGGGTTTGCAGATTAGGGTTCTTAAGTGGTGGGGTAATGGCGGTGAGGTAATGGTGGTATGGGTATCGGTGGCGTCGTGATTGTGGTTGTTACAGTGGTTGATTGGTGGTGTTTGATAGATGTGGTGTGGTATGGTGGTGGTGACCGGTGGTTTTGTGGTGGCATGGTGGTGGTAGTGGTGGTTTTGAAGAGGAATTCACAGTTTTAGAGAGGGAAGTTGTCACACCCTGCTAGTAGCAGAAGCGTATTGTGTGTGACGTAAGAAAGGTAATCATTGCATCCAAACGAGTAAACACATAAACCACAACGATGCCAAAAATATAATGATTTTAACAAAAGATTACAAGTTTTCCAACATAGTTTCAAGTTCACCAACGTTCACAATGTTAACATGACATAGTTTAAGTTATATTACACATCGCAAAAGATAGTTTTTGACATAAGAAATAGTGAGGTTTTGTCTCCTATATACCCATACGAAGTTGGGATATAAAAGACAAACCCTCCAAAAGTGGCTATCGTTGTCATTGACTTTCCCGTTTCCCGTAGTTTAAAAAAAATCAACAAAAGTTGAGCGAGTTCATGCAGTTATTGTTATCATATGAAATATTTGCATTCTTGTAATGAAATCATGGTATGTTATTAGCATTTATGGAGTTTAAGGATCTATCCGTGGGTAGCGAGCCCCCTGACATTATGTACCATAAGTACGTAACCAAACCGAGACAACTTTGACATTTTTGGGATCACAAAAGCACTCATATGGCACCAACCAGGAGTGGAGCGTGTCTCAAGCTCTATAGATCTACACCTTTTGTACCTTGGTCACTAAGTGATTAATGGTTACTATGTCATCATCCTACTTATGTACATTGATCATATTATCATCTAAACCCATAGCTAACATACCCATAGTTTTAATATGTATTTCCCCTCGACTGTTTTAAAACATAACATTGAAATCATTGAAAGGAGGGACATGAACTCACAAATTTGCGTTCCGTATTATGTAATACCGTAGGTGAGCGTCCGTACGCGTGAATAACCTACATGTGCACTAACTTGATCAGACACTAGGTCTTATCGAACCTCGTACAAGTTGTTCATTTTGAATTCTTTATTATGTTATCGCTTGGCATCTTTGGAACAACTTTGTATTTTTAGAGCGTTGGTAGTTTGCTCGTTCGATTGTTATATATAATGAATTCATAAGTGTATACATGTATTCTATGTGTTTTGAATTATGTGTGAACGGACTTCGTCCTTCACATGTCCTCGTGTCGCGCACGCATGTCATTGAGCCTTTGCTCATGTCATTAGGCCGAGCCCATGTCATTGGACCGAGCCCATGTCATCTATGTTATTGGGCCTAACCCATGTTTTAATATTATTGGGCCGAGCCCATGTCTTTTATATTATTGGGCCTAACCCATGTTTTAATGTTACTGGGCCGAGCCCATGTCTTTTATGTTATTGGGCCTAACCCATATTTTAATGTTATTGGGCCGAGCCCATGTCTTTTATGTTATTGGGCCTAACCCATGTTTTACTGTTATTGGGCCTTGGCCCATGTCTTTATGTTATTCGGCCTAACCCATGTATTTTAGTAATTTGGGCCTAGCCCAAATCTAATTTTTGTGAGCCCATTAGAAATAATCTTGCATTTTACTCAAAAATTTACCAAGTATGTAAACTTTTAAAATGTTCATTTTTCATATGAAAATACTTGGTAATTTTTATAGTTTTTGACTTTCCGGATTCTTGTTATCGGCCTCATAGATTTGTGTTCGTTAAGTGTCTAAAAATGTGTTATTTTTAGACTCGACATCGCAGTAATTTTCCTCGCGATGTCGATACGCCCAATTGTCATCGTCGTGTGTTATGTATTACTGTTTCGACCATTTTGTTTATTCTTCCGTTTAATAGCATTTCATTGGAACATGTAGGAAACATGTATATGTATTTTTGGTGTCTTTTTATACTTGTTACATACAAGCATTTCTTGCATTTATGAGTGTATTATTTTGATCACCCCTAAGGTATCTAAATACATACACATTGCACATGATACACATACTCGACAAGTTTCCAAAATATATAATTTTTCACCAAAAATTATACATATACATTGGTATTATCTTTCACCCTTTTATTTTGTGAAAACTCATGTTTAAGTTCATAAGACTTCTTGAATATTTAAGACTTAAATATTCTCATCAAAGTTTCCATAATGACGTTTAAGACCACTAATCGTGTTTAACATTGTTAATCACCCTTTAATCCCTTCTTTAATCGCGATTATGTTTTTAGAAAAATTCGCCATAGTTTCCCCTAAAACTATGACGTTTACCACGTTATAAAAACGCGTTTAAATCAATAATCAATTTCCAAATCACCATTATCCTCCAATTTTCTTCCAAATATGTATTCTTAACAACATAACTCCACCTTTCATGAACTTACATATATATATATATATTTTTCATACAGAAAAATGAGACTTTTATGGTGACAATTTATAATACACAAGTTATTTAACTTAACTTGTAAGAACCAAGTTTACTAAACTTTCAAAACTAGGTTTTAAATCCATTTGAACACTTGTTTCTTTATGTAATCTAAAAATTACATGTTTAGTTCATGAAAGCGAGTATGATGATCTTTCATGATTTAAACATAACCATGTTTAAATCATCTTTTTATGTTCATCTTGGTAAGATGAACACTAATCTTGAATACTACAAGAATATACTCACAAGATCATCATGTACATAAACTTTAAATCACTAATATTAACAAAGTCAACATAAACAACATGATCATACAAACTAACTACACTAATCTACACATATCAACACATAATATAGTTAGATTTAGTGTTTATTAGCTTTGAGATAGGGTTTTTGTTTATGTTTAACCTTAAATTCAAGATCATCAACTTGTACTTTTGAGATTAACAAGTAGTAAGAAGCATAAATATGATGCTTAGGAGACTTACAACTTTGCACAAGCCAAAATAAGAAAATAAGAAGAAGATTAAGCTCCTAAAGTGCTCCTAATGATGCTCCATGTTTACTCCATGTAGAGATGTTCTTGAAATGACTAGATTATGAGAAAAATGGAGTGTTTATGGAATTTTTATGGTGGGTTTAGGGTGATAAAGTGGCTGCCGAAAATTGGAGTGAAAGGAAGGGCTTGTGCTTGATTTGTTTTTAATGAAGAAACTTTATGGAAATGATGTGATATGGAGTGAAATCTTCAAGTACCAAGTTTTTCAACAAAAAGATCTACAAACCATGCTATCTTATCTATTTTGAATCAACTTGGTGTGGCCATGGGGGGACCACCAAAACCGTAGGTAAAGGGGGGGGGGTAAAATGAAAATATTTTATAATAAAAGTAGGTAAAACTTGTTAAAATTCAAGATATTTTGGTCATTATATTAATTATAGTGATTAGGGGTTTAAGTACACCATTAGAGGGTAATTAATAAACTAGGACGATAATTATGATTAACTAGTTCACTAAACTAGTAAAAATGGTATTTCGGCACTTTAGATATCTTCCGTTTGGTCGTTGGTTGGTTTACGGCACTTTTATGTCGTACCGACGAACATTTCCGCAAGTTGTTATCTCACATCCGAGTGATGTATGAAGTTATTTCGAGTTCCAAATTAGACTTAACTAGCTCGCTAGGGTCTTCGTTTGGTTGTTATAGTGGCGAAAATACCGCTCACTAGTTCGCCGGATCGATAACGAACTAGTTTACCACATAGCGATGTAATATCGAAAGCTTATGGTTTTGAACACTACAATGATTTTTCCAAAGTGTTTTAGTGTATTTGTCATCAATGGCCATAGTTTCGGAGTCACGGAAACGCTATATTACGGATTCGGACGCGTTAAAAATGTTATATTTTAGCCGAAACGAGCATTTTTGTAATTCGGGCGTCGTACCGGTAAGTCTTGTATCTTTGCACGATATGTTTTCGTATTAGTGTTTTCTTGTAAAAATGGACTCGATTATGTTATCTGTGTGTTGTTTTTCTTGGTTTCGTTCTGTTTTCACGGTTCAGCTGGCGTAAATTGTGCAACCGTGAATAGTGCGCGCAGCACTTTCTACCAACACTTTTAGGACATTGTTTGACTGGTTTCGAAATATGACGAAAACCAGCATATGTTTTAGCATTGTTTTCTTGTCCTAACACTGTTATTTGATTTATGACACAGTTACGTAATTAATTTACGCTAAATGCATGAGATTATGAAATAAAAATAGTGATTAGTTTGTACGGAATTACCGATTATTTGCCAGTTGTCACGTTCTCCCCCTGTTAAAAAGAATTTCGTTCCGAAATTCAAGTTGAGCCATCCTTTGCAGGAGTCTTCTCAAACAGGTGGGGATACTTAGTCTTGATCTGATCTTCACGTTCCCAGGTATACTCGGGTCCGTGACGTGAGTTATAGCGGACCTTGACTAGTTTGATACGACTTCTCCTTGTCTTGTGGACTTTCCAGTCCGTAACCTCAACGGGTTCTTCGGTAAACTGGAGCGTGTCGTCTACATGAATTTCATCCGCTGGGATGATAACTGTCTCGACGGTCGGACTTTTCTTGAGATTCGACACATGAAATGTGTTGTGTACGTTGCTGAGTTCTTCTGGCAGTTTTAACTTGTACGCGACGGTACCGATCTTTTCTAGAATTTCAAATGGCCCAATGTATCTCTGTCACACCCCAACCGATGGCGGAATCATCGGGGCGCGGCACTAGGCGAATCAGATTGCTCAGGAAAATCCAAAACAACTATTTTGCGACGATAATTAATGCGTTCATTATCCCATACTAATAAACAATTATAATCACATAAGTCGTCACAGATTTCTTATTCTCTCGAACAATACAAATCCGACAACCTAGATTTTAGTTGAGTTTCTAGACTTCCTAGCTTGATTGAGATAGCCTGCGATTAAACCTGCAACATACGTTAAAATAATGTCAATACAAAAGTATTGGCGAGTATACAGGTTTGATATGTAATAGCGTAATAGATTAAAAGTTCTGTGAATTCCTACATACATAAACGGAATACACGACATATATACTCACAAAACCGATACTACCAGCTAAGTCCTCGATGCTCGATTCGCGATGGCTAACTAGACCCCGTCGGGCGCAATAGTACTATACTAGTCATGGTGTGACGTCGCGAGTATAAGTCCTAGCACATATGTAACTAGCATTCACGTATAACTATGCACGTTGGTCATTCGCAAGTGATAAATAGTTTAAGCATTAGATGTGATTGATTCGATAGAAACGTACGTTACACCCAAAAGTGCGATAAGCAAAAAGGGTTCAAGTATACTCACAGTAGGTGTTCAGCAAGTAAACACAACTTGGTTGGGTTGATTGAGAGTGCGTCTGATTCAGGCTGATCATGGAGCGATAGCATGAGCGATGAACTGTGCGTTAAACAGTGACGAGTGACTTAAGTGACGAATGGTCATCCGATCGGATGTGAATCCATTCTGATGGTCATCCGATCGGATGGCCATTCGGTCGGATTGACATTCGTTTGGGATGAATGTGTTGGTGTATGATGGCTTTGAAGTTTTCGTTGTAGCATTTTAAAATCAGAGAAGTATCTCTACCTTTCAGGTCGTTCGATCGAACAGTCGTTCGATCGGATAGCGATCCGTCCAGCGAGACATTTCTCAGAGAACAAGTTCACAACAGGATGGTCATTCGATCGGATGGCAATCCGATCGAATGGCCGTTCGATGGATTTGAACATGTATTGAAAATGTTGAAAAAGTCTAAGTGTTGAAGACCAAGTGCAATCCGATCGGATTGTCGTTCGATCGGATGGCAATCCGATCGGACGGTAACCCGTCCAACGATCTGATCGTTTTGAAACTTGAAATGTTTTGTTAAGTTTAAAAAGTTTTCCAGTTTTGATCGAGACGGTATAACAACGTCCTGAACAACGGAAACCCTATCAAGCCTAAGTTATCCGACCGAAGTGGGAATCACCCCAGTCCGATCAGTCCACTATTTGTGATGGTAATTCATGTTCAACCCGTGAATCGGTTATCTCGTCGATATGAATCAGTTCTCAAACCGGCACTGCACTAGAGAATATGAGTAGAAGGCCTAAAGGAGCTCAGATTCTATCGGTTTTATGTGAAAAGTTGAGAAAAGTTTGAATCTAATTGGAAACGCGTAGATTTTGATGAAATCAGTGTTTAAATCTTATAGAAATCCTTTGGATCTGGGTTGTTCTTGGTGGAATGAGGTCACACTTTGAGGTTCATGAGAACCCATGATGACATCATCCTAGAACAGCCCAAATCCACCGATTTCGTGGTGAAAAGTGAAGATTTGTTGGTGAAAAAGATGAAGAAGTGTGTGTAGATGATGGATGTACAATATTTGAGTTGAAAACTTACAAGAATCGCGAGAAATCGAGAGAAAAGGGGGGCTGGAACGTGCTGGTCGAGCGAGGTCTGTCACATCAGTGAAGAACTGATGTGACAAGTGCTATTTATAGGTGAAGAGGAGAGAAGGAAATGGGGTGCAATGGATCGGATGGCACTTCGATCGGATGACCATCAGATCGGATGGCAATCCGTTCGGATGGCCATTTGATCGAATGGTCATTCGATCGAGTGGCTTTGGCGAGTTGGTTTTCTGACTTTTCATTTTGAGCATTGCGCGTTGTGATAGTTTGTTCACACATATACATGTATATTTATTATAATTAATCATCAAAGGTCGTATGTACGTATTCACATTTTCAAGTTTGCATTGCATTCTGCCACGACGATCGACGGGGTACTACTCGCTCGTATTGCCATCATCGTCACGATGACTGATGGGGTAGTACTCACGCGTAATGTCATCGTTAGCGTTAAGGTTTGCGTTGTGATGTAACATGCGATGTAATATGCGAAAATAGCATTGTATGCGATATAGTTACGTTATGATCCCTAATCTCTGGTGCTAGGCGTAATGAGTATAGTGAGAGTAACAATGCACGAGCGTGCGGGTTGTTACAGTCTCCCCTGCTTTAGGAAACGTCGTCCCGAAATTAATCCAACAGGAAGGCTTGTGAGAGTTGACCCGTATAAGTAGCGATACAGCGAGTTAATCGACTGATAGTTGACAAGCGTGAGCATCTCGAGTAAGGGAGAGAAAGCTCGATTGCGATAGCGAAAAGCGACGTTTGACGAAAATAGTATCCCACAAATTGGCGTTTCAAAAAGCGTTTCGAGTCACGAAGAGTTTGTTAAGCCGTAGCGGATAGATTTTAAGAAGAAAAGTTGAAAATTTTCTTATAACACAAAGTCAAACTGAGTCGATGTTAACCAACGTTGTAAGAAAAGTTTGTTTTAGACATTTAAAAAGGAATTTGGAAGGAAAACTCGGTTTAAGAAGACTCTCTCATGACATGGTTCAAGCTGAACTCGATGTTGAACCAACGTCTTAAGAGAGATTTCTGTATTAAGATTGAAAAAGGTTTTGAGGAAAAACTGGACTTATGAAAACTTCCCTTGGGAATGGAGTTAAGCCGAGTCGATGTTACCTCCACGTTGTGAGGAAATTTCACTTGTCCAACGGTTTTAATTAAAAATTTAGGAAAATTTTCATTTATTTTCAAAATAAACAAGTTTTAACAGCACAAAAAGGTAATTATCATCGAACCCCACTTGGCACTTTCCCACGAAAGTTTGTTAATATGGTTAAAACACTTATATATAGGAAGTACCAGCGGCGTATCCACCCTGTTTTGCCCATATTACTTCCGTTTCGTGAAGCAGTGTCAGGTGTGTCGATATGACAAAGATAGAATTTCGTTCCCTCGGTGCAAGCGATAAGATGTCAGACTGAGTTGAAGATAGAATCGAAATAGATTAAGCGGCGCGTTTGATTGCGAACTTGGCGATGACAGCGCGTGCGAGTAGCTTGATGACACGAAACATCAAAGTAGCGTGTCTGATTGGCGACGAGCGATAAGCAGTAAGCGAATAGCGTGATTAGGTTAGATTCCACATTAAATTCCACATGGCATGTTTCCACGAGAGTTTGCTAACATGGTGAAAACACTTATATATAGGAAGTACCAGCGGCGTATCCACCATGTTTTGACCATACTAGTTTTGTCCCGTGAAGCGATGTCATGCCTACCATTACAACACAAATTGCGATGAGTACCAGGCGATGAGCGGTAAGCGATAAGCGGTAAGCGGTACGCGATAAGCGAGAAACGACACACGATAGCGATAAGCGAGCAAGCGTTACGCGATAAGCGGTAAGCGATACACGATAAGCGATACTCGATAAGCGATACGCGAGAAGCGACATGCGATAGCGATAAGCGAGTAATGAGATTCGATTAGTCTCCACAGTTTCACAAATTAACCAACATGAAGCCCCGCATGGCATCTTTCCACAAAAGTTCGCTAATATGGCTAAAACACTTATATATAGGAAGTACCAGCGGCGTATCCATCATGTTTTGACCATACTAGATCCGTTTCGTGAATTGAGGTCATGTGTGCCACATAACACAGATAGCGATAAGAGTTAGAAGCGATAAGCGATGCGAGTATCAAAGCGATGCGATTAATAGATGCGTTAAGCGTTAAAGCGATGTGCGTTAGATTCCAGCGAAATTACGATTGAGTTGCGATACAGACTTACGACCAGTCTTGCATTGATGCAATAACCCTACGGGGGTAGACTTCCCAAAGTCTATCGATGAGGTGATTGCATTGCGTTTGCAGACTTACGACAAGTCCCGCGATGATGCGATTTAGTTGTTACGCCTTGTGATTGAGTTTAGCGTGTCGAAAATAACCATAGTAGTATATAGGTCTAATAACATTCAACTCCACGTGGCATTTTCTTCACGAAACTTCGGTGGTATGGTAAAGCACACCTTGCGTTACCCCTACTACTTGCATCTCGTGAATAGATGTCACACTTTGTCGACATGGTCAAGACGCTCATATATACCACGCTCGACTATGCTTTTAACGTTATGGCACCATTAGAATTCACTACGATCTCCGTGCACTGACCAAAATAATCCCGTGTGCACCCATGATTAGTTGTTCCTTGCACGTTTATCGTACCTTATTCTAAGAGTGTAGTGAGGGTAAAACACATTATATCGTGATATAGTATATAGCTTGTGTGTGAGTCTAGACTAAGTGCGAAGACGAGAGAGAAAGCGAAAGAGAAAGCGAAAGTTAACATTACGCATAGTGGCAACATCGAGTAATAGAATAGGTTCAACACTTAGAAATTAACGTCGAAAGTCGTATCATTACAACATTATTATTCTACGCTTGCTGGGTACTTGATGTTGAGGACTTTTGCTGGAGCTGTTGTTGTTGTACTCAAGTTTGCGGTCTTGTGCGGCAGTTTCGGGTAAGGTGACCAAGACCGTTGCAATGTGCGCAATGGCGACAGTCAGTTCCAAGTTGGTGGTGATAGGTACACGTGTAACACTGGGGGTGAGCTCCAGTGTAGGCACGTTTTGTTGGTAGTAGAACTGATTGGAGCGGCTCTGGTTGAGGCAGTTCAGTGTTTGAAGAGTCTGGGCTTGAGTTCTTTCGTTTGTGGCTGGGTTTGTTTGTACTCTGCGATGATGTGTCGTCGTTGTTAGCGGATTCGTCTGAGGATTCACCAGAGGGTTCGTCTAAAGAGTTGTCCGAGGGTGAGTCGATAGCTTCTTCAGAGGGCACAGTGGTATCATCAGATGACACTGTGATAGCTTGATTAACCGTCTTGGTAGGATTCTTGGAGAAAAATCCTTCTAAGACTCGTTTGTCGTTGATTTCTGCGGCCAGGCGATAAGTTTCCTCGATGGTAGTAGGTCTCGCAGCTTCGACAAAATCACCCACACTCTCCGGCAAGGCACGAATGTACTTCTTGATAGCCTTTTCTGGAGTGTCGACTTGACTTGGACAAATGATGCTAAGCTGTTTGAACCTTGCTGTGAGGCCAGCATTATCACCTTCGACTTGCTTGATTTCGCAAAACTCATTTTCCAGCTTCTGGAGTTCGTGGGGAGGGCAGTACTCTTCCTTCATGTGCTCTTTCAGTTCATTCCTGGAGAGAGCATAGGCTGCGTGGATCCCACGTTTGTTACGTTCGGCTGTCCACCAGTCGAGTGTTCGCGATTGAAATACTCCGGTAGCGCAAGTAGTACGAAATGCTCAGGGCACCCGCTCTGACGAAGGGTGACCTCGACAGAATCGAACCACTAGAGTAGCTAAGAAACACCTCCTTCACCCGTGAAGGTGTCGCAACCCCCGATCCCTATATCCCGGGAACGGGCGGACGCGAGCTCAGTTTTGGTGGTATCCGTATGTTTAATCATTTTGGCAGCGGAATTTTCATCAGGACCGTAGTTAGGAAATATGTTATCAGATTAAAACCACCACATTTCATAATATTAAACACATGGGTAAATCCAAGTTTCTTATTACAACATGTTCATAGGGATAAACCCTATTTTATTTAATAAAACATCTTCTTTTATTTAGGTAACTTTTATAGCCACTTTATCCAAGCCTTCAGTGCTGTCCAGCTGGCTTCTAGTTGGCTCTCACATTTTGTTACCTAAAACGCGTTTAAAATATTTTGTCAGTGGGAAATACTGGTGAGTGAATCCCAATTTAATCAAGAAGAGTTTTATTAATTAACACAGTATTGAGAGCAATCACATTGTTTATATCTACACAATTTACTCATTCAGTATTGTCAATCCCTGACTGGTGGGTCATATTATTCATTGGCTAACTCTTTGTCCAATGGTAACGTGTTACTGTCGTCCTGACTTATTTTGTATACAAAACCCCAACATACCGGCAGTAATTAAAGATTACAAAGACTCAATCACTGCTAATTGCATGGAAAATATTTAAGGTTTTGTAAAACAGTTCACAAAAAGGTTTACAAAAGGAGGATTGTTGGACCCAGTATGGCCTGAACAACTTCTTTTCACGTGATATGGCAAGTGATTTCAGTAGATGTGAAAAAGATGTGTGGAAATGGAAATCAGACTTTCAAGAAACAAGACCTACAGAATTATCAAGTTTATATCACTTTGAAACAAAATGGTTTACAAGGTGATTGTAAGGTTATTATCTAATACAAACGAATCTTGAATTCTGTGGGTGAGAGGGCAATGGAGTTTAGTAGTGTGTATGATTGCTAAGCTTAACTCACTTTGCTTCTACTGGTTGAGCCTTCTATTTATAAAAGGCTGGGTGCATGAATAAACAATAGTTTACTCATGCAATAAGTCCTGCAAAAAGTAGCCATTTGACACATTCATTGAATCCAACGTTCAAGTTGCCTTTTTCAACATGATATCCAATAATGTCAACTTGCTTCGGTAAGTGTGGCAGGATAGAGCTGATTTCAGACAAGTGGGGTATTTCATCAGAATTTCTGATAAACCACTATATCAGAAATTCTGGTGAACAAATCATTAGAAAAATTCTGATGATCAGAATCGTCAGAAACTGATGATATTTCATCAGAAATATCATCAGAAGCATCAGAAATGACCTTCTCTGATAATCCAATTCAGCTCTTGATCAACTTGTGATTCTTTGAAGTAGATGCTATGCTTTGCAGTTGTCCTATCTGATCTTCTTCTTCTTGTTTGTGATCTTCAGGACTGTTATCTCTTCATAGATCCAGTTGATTGTGATTTTCTTCAATACTTACAAATAAAGTTTCCTAACAGTTTCCCCCTAAGTATTGTAAGAAAATGAACTATCTCTATATCTAACATAAACACCTTTCAACTGTTTCTTGAAAGAAAAATTCAAAAACAACTAAGTTCAGAAACATAGAACATAGTAAAACCAACCATTGTTCAGACAAACAATAAAGTTTTGTTCAAAAACAGAAATTTAATCCCATCAATTCATTAATTGATCTTCACTCCACTTCTGTATCTGTCTCCTGGTTTCAGCCTTTTCTTGTGATCAATTGCCTTTTGAGTTACCTTGTACATTTCTTTGTACCATCCTCTTGACTCCGTCCAGTTTTCAATACATTCTTCAATTGTTTTTCTCAGTTGTTCATTGTTCTTTCCCTTCTTTTTGAGTTGCTCTTGTTTTTCATTTATGCAGTTCCTTATATATTTCAGAGTTTGATTTGAATACCTGCATATTTCACTGATTCTGAACAGAGCTTTCTCATCATTTGCATCTTTGAAGACTACACACATTTCTGGTTTGTCAAAGATTGCTCAAGTTCTCACAAGTTTAGAAGGAATTTCAGCTGGAATACTGGTGTTGGGAGGAGGTATTAGCACCTTGTTGCTGTATTCAAAATTGATACATAGATCAAAGTCTGCCAGTGCAGCCCTTTTATATAGCTTTGCTCCTGCACTTTTGAGGCTGTTAAGGGCTCTTCTGATCACAACTGAATTACCTTTCTCTTTATCAATGATATTCTTCATTTTAACTATTCCCATTGGGTGAATATCATCAGCCAGATTTGCATCAGTAACCTTTTGTTCACTGTATCTTTTCTGATCAGGGTATACTTGTTTTGTCCTTCATTACCTAAGATGCCTCCTCCAGTGGTCAAAGTATCAATTCTTTCAATAGATACTATTGGATTGGTCATTTGTTTGTGCAGAATTTCCCAGCTTCCATTGTTTCTGTTTTCAACTATTCTTTTACTCAATGGAGAGAGTGGTCTCTTTGGGTTGTCTTCTGAACCTTTCCAGTAGTAGTGCTTTAGATGTTCTTCAGGGTACATTATTGTGTGTAAATCGCCTTTCAGCACATCCATTTCTTTGATGTTCCCTTCCGAATCTTCTATCATTTCTTTTCTTGGCCTTTTTGAGGAAGTTACTTCATGTTCCATTCTTCTTTTCTCTTGTGTATCCATCTTTATGCTGAACTCTGTTTCTCCTGTGATGGCTGTAGAAGATGACTGAACTAGAATATGTTCTTTCATCTGGACCCTTGAACAATCTGGCTTTGGGACATTTGGTGGAGGACCCATGAGTAACTTTTGTTTATCTAGAGGTGGACCCATGGGCTGCTTCTGTTTTTGAGCTGTTGAAGTTTCTGTTTGTTTGCTTTGACTTTGTTGAATAATTTCTGGTTGTTGTTGAGGAGTTTCTGATTCTCCTGCTTGTTTTTCTTGTGGAATTTGAGCTCTCAGTTCATGAAGATCAACTTTTGTTAGCCTGGTAACATTATACTCCAATCTCTTTACTAATAGATGAATATTAGCAAGAGTTTGAGTATTTATTTCATCTTGTTTCTTCATTTTCTGATACTCCAGATTTTCTTGATTTTTCTGTTTAGTTAATTCCACCATTAGTTTCTCAAAAGCCTCAGCCATGCTACTGTTGTTGGCTCTGAGGAACTGTAATTCTTCAAGAATTCTTCCTGAGCTTGAGCTTTCTCCTGCAGTTGCAACCTCAGCCATCTTTTTCTTGATATCTTGCAGTTCTTTGAGAGCTTTCTCGAATTCTGATGAGCTCTCTCTATTTTCTGATGACTCTTGCAGTTTCTTGAGGGCTGCAGCATTCTCTTATGTTTGCTTCTGCACAGCTTTGACAGTTTCTGATAAAACTTTGATATCTGACTTTTGATTTCTGATTTCTTCCAGTATCAGATCAAGCTTTCTTTCTGTAGCTGTTTTCTCAGTAGCAATTGTGTCTTCAAGTTCCTTGCGAAGTTGTTTATGGGACATAGATTGATGTCCTGGGTAAATGGGAGAAACAACAGATGTTCCTCTTCTAACACCAGCAGAAAACAAATTTTCTGCTGTTTTGAGGTTAAGAGGTTTGGAAAGTTCCAAATTCTCTGTATCCTCACCAGAAAATTGAAACACATTCAAGTTCTGGTTTTCCTCATATCCTTGAGCCTCTTTAGGTTCTCCATGAGTTGTTGAGAAAATTTTAATTTTCTCACCCAGGTTTCCTTGATCAGCTGACTAATCTCCACCTGTTGTTACCACATTTTCTTCTTCAGAATCTGATTCAGAAAATGGGTCATTGGTTCCACTCACATTTTGTTTTGTAGAAACAGTGCCTCTATGTAGAATTTCAAATTTTCCTTGAATTGATTCATCAGAATCACTCTCAGAATTATGAAATATGTTTAGTTTTGAGTGTTGTGCACCTGTTTCTCCCATATGTGAGTCTTTAGCATGATGTTCTTCTGCCACAGGACTCATGTTCACATCTTTATCAGCTGGGTGAGAATTTGATTCACCTTGTTGCTCTATTCTTGGTGTGCTTGACTCTTGTGCATCATGCTCCATGGGGGACACACTTCCAAAAACTTCTTTGTTTTCTGGCTTTTTGCTCAATATCCTTAGATATTCTGCTCTGTAAGGTGAGTCTTCTAGTATAAGATTCATCATTCTTTTTGACAGAGCAGGTACATCATGATCTGACTTCCAAGACCCTCCAGCATTCCAAGGTCTCATGATTTCTGTTTTCCACATATTTTCTGATGTTGGTAGTTCTTGATTTCTTTCAGAAAATGCATCAGAAATTATGATTGATAGAAATCTAGGAAAAGGTAGATGAGAATCTATCCTTCCAGTTTTAGTCAGGATTGATCTTTTGATCAGATTAAATATTTATGTTCCGAAATCAATATTCAATCCACTAATGAGACTGAACATGATGGTTAGAACATTCATATTTATCTGATCTGTACCTCCGATTTTCGATGATAAGCACTTGTTCAAAATCTCCATTAATACTTGCCAGAAAGCAGGTAGCTGTTTTCTCTTGAATTCATTAATTTTTGAGATCTTTGTCTTGTAGCCCATTACTGCATCGAGTTGTGAAAACATATCTTCCTTTTCTGGTACATCTTCATAATTTTGATTTAAGGGTAGTTCTAAACTTTCCCTTAATTTCTCCAGTGAGATTGTAATGAAGATATCTCCCCACACATGCGCTGTGAGTTCAGTTTGATTTGAAGGTTTGAGAGTCTTTACAACTTGCTGTAAGAGTTTTTCTGGTACCTCTTTTGTCTTTGTAAGAGCTTGAGCTATTGGACATCTGGTTAATAATTCAATCAGAATTTGACATTTTGCATCATATTCTTCAATTTTATCGTTCATCGCTTCATTGTTGCTCTTTAATGGAAGATATTCTGCTTTAGTGATGAAGGGAACAGAGTGTTCGATTGGTGGCATGTTGATGTTGATAGCTGCCATTGAGAATTTGGTTTTTGTTTTTGGAAAAGGGTTTTAGGGTTTTGAATTTGAAGGTTGAAGATGGAAGTCTCTGTTTTTGAATGAGGTATTTATAGTGAATAGAAACAGAGATTTTTGAGTGTTTTTCGTGGGTTGTTTGTGTTCAAGGTGGTTAATGACACCTTAATGATGTTTTAATCCTATTAAGGAAACAACCATTTTTGAAAAGCCTTTGGTTTATCTCTAATTTAATGTAAATCCTTTAAAGAGACTTAGAGATTCCAATGATTTTGCGGATAAACACTAATATCCAACTTGCACCTTTCTCTATGTGGGACCCCTTTCTTTTTAGAAGGTCCAATAGAAACCTTTTGTGTATCTCCCCAGGTTTTTCTCATAATGTTATATAGAAGAAAATTTTGAATAAAACTTTTGAGAGTTGTATTTTCTTCATATACCATCAGAATGCATTTGATTCATTTACAGAGGATGAATCCATTTTTTTTTTTTGGAGATGAGAGGGAATGAGTAGAGTTCCAAGATTTATACTTACATTTCTTGTTCTGCAGTTCTGAACTCCACACCTTTGTTCTGATACATAGGAATTTTTTTTTTCATACAGCTTGTTCCAGTCCTCAGAAAAAATATTTTGAAAGAAACTTATTTCATAATCTTAAATGGTCATAAGTTTCTTTAAATCTGGTTAAAGACAATGTTTTCTGATGATTTGTCAAACTTCCTGGTTTTCAAGAGATTTTTCCAAAAAAAAAAAATTGATTTTCTGGTCTTGTCAGATTTTCTGGTTACTTTAAAAATTTTCTGGTGAATTACCAGATTCTTATATCTTGGCGGTTTTCTAAATATTTATCAGACTTTCTGATTGACTATCAGATTTTCTGAGTACCACTCAATTTTGTCAGATTTCATTTGAATTTTACCAGTTTTTTTTTTATTTTTATCAGACATGTTTGTTTTAGTTCCCCCTAGATCTATTGACATCTTTTTGTTAAACAATAAAAAAGAAATAAAAGCAAATTAGATAGATAAAAGAAAACACACAGCAAACAAAAACAAACAACAACTACTACTACTCCTCCTCCTCCTCCTCCAGCACGTTGTACATGCACTTCACATATAACCAAAGACTGGTTACTCGACCGGTGTGATTCGTTGATGGCACCAGGGTAGGCTCACTTATGTTTTCTTGAAGTACCAGCTCGGCCCTTGGATAGCAGCTTCTCACTCATCCGAAGTCCAGCTGACTGGTGATCACTTTGGTTACGAATCGAGGATAGATCAGAAAGGGTTGACGGTCATGGATGTTTGCTACTAGGTCTCTCATGAGAAACTTAGCATAGTTGTAAGGTTTTTCCTGTACAACAGCATAAATCACTTCCATCATCCTATGGGACAGCTCATTGAAGTGTCCAATCTTTTTGGAAAAGCAGACACTTAGATGTGTTACCAAAAATTGGAAAGGTGGTATGAACCCAGATTTGCTAACAGCCCTTGACGAGTTGTATGTATAATAGCCCATTTCAGTCAAGGTCTGTTGCACATCTGCCTTATCCAGGAATTTGTTTTCATGACCATTACCCAGTTTGAGGACATTTCTGATTGTTTCCTCTTTTAGGGTAATTCTGACTCCCATAACTTCACTCTCTATCCACATGGAAGTACCACTAAAAATGATTTCAGAGTTCCACCAGAACTCTTGAAGAAGTTTTGGATAAATGGTGACATGTGATGATACAGCAAAACCCAACAGACTTTGCATGATCATATTGTACACAAACCTGCAGTCCTCCCATGCAGGTCCTTCCAAGTTGGATCTTAGTCTAAGATTATGAAGTCTGTGAAAAGGGAGAGGGAATTAAGTTGCTTTCATCAATTTTGGGCGACCCATTTTAAGATAAGAAGATTCTGTCGAGGGGCTTTTGAAGAGATGATTTTGGTGTGAAGCAAGTTCTTTTCAGGTTGTTAATATTTATAAATGAAAGTGATAGTTCCTTCATAAATGATATTAACAAAAAAAATTATTTTCATCTCTTCAATTAAGACGATATCTGTTTCAGTGAATGTGACAGTCTACTAAGCCCCATGTGTGAGTAAGCATTTAATAACTAGGCGGCTACTTTCATAGCTCCTAATCATTTTAGTACCTACGTGTCACTCAAGTTTCTTATGAAAAAATGACGTTGCATGCATTGGCAGAAAAAATAGAATTCAATAATCTGAAAAAAAAAATTCTAGTGACGGTTGATTTTCTCAGCAATATAGAATTTTATCTTAATGCATGTTACTTTTCCCTTTTTTTTTAATTAAAAAAATAAAAAAATACAAAAACAAAATATACAATGTGTAGGATATGTATGAAGATGGAAATTTATGAAGATTAAAAATTATTCTGATCATTCAACGTGGTTTCTGATTTTATATCAGAACTTCTGGTGATTTTACCAGATATTCTGATATTTCTTCAGATTATCTGATAAATCATCATTTATTGATGATTCATCAGATTTGCTGATGTTCCATCAGATTGATGGATTGCTTTGTTAGAAACCAGTTGATTTGTTCTTTGATTATCAGCACTTTGAAGTTCATCAATTTGATTTTCAATTTGTGTCAATGTATTTTCTGAAAAATCTTCATCCTTTAAATTAATCATGCTAAGTTTGCTGATCAAAAAATTGCGTCTCTTTTCATCAAGAGGTTTTGTAAAGATATCAGTAATTTGGTTTTCAGTTGGAACAAAATACATTTCTATGTTACCTTTCTCCACATGATCTTTTATGAAGTGATATCTGACATCTATGTGTTTGGTTCTTGAGTGATGAACTGGATTTTCTGTTATTGCAATAGCACTCTTTGAATCACATAGAATTGGTATTTTTGTCAGATTTACACCATAATCTTTCAGTTGAGTTTGCATCCACAGCACTTGTGAACAGCAACTTGCTGCTGCTACATATTCTGATTCTGCTGTTGATGTTGCAACACAGTTTTGCTTCTTGCTTGCCCAACATACCAATTTTTCTCCCAGGATTTGACATGCACCAGATGTGCTTTTTCTGTCAATCTTGCAACCTGTATAATCTGCATCTGTATATGCAATTAGTTCAAGATTTGTATCCTTAGGATACCAGAGACCAAGATCTGATGTGCCTTTTAGATATTTGAAAACCCTTTTTACAGCTTTTAGATGAGATTCTTTAGGATCACATTGATATCTGGCCAGAAAGCATGTTGCAAACATAATATCTGGCCTGCTTGCTGTTAAATAAAGCAATGATCCTATCATCCCCCTATAGGTTTTAATATCTACACTTATTCCATCTTTATCAGAATCTAGCTTGTTCCCTGTTGCCATGGGAGTTTTTGAAATAGAGCAGTTTTCAAGTGAGTATTTTTGTAGAATTGTTGTCACATATTTGGACTGACTCAAAAATATTCCATCAATTCTTTGTTTTACTTGTAACCCCAAGAAAAAGGTTAACTCACCTATCATACTCATTTCAAAATGGCTGGTCATTAACTTGTGAAACTTTTTACAGAATTTCTCATTGGTTGATCCAAATATAATGTCATCAACATATATTTGAACCAACAAAGTATGTCCTTTGTGTGTTTTGAGGAAAAGTGTTGTGTCAATAGTACCTTTGGTAAACCCAGAATTAAGTAAGAAGTTTGATAATGTTTCATACCAGGCTCTAGGAGCTTGCTTCAAACCATACAAGGCTTTGTTTAATCTGTAAACATGATTTTGAAATTTTGGATCAACAAAGCCTTCAGGTTGATGCACATAAACTTCTTCCTCAATTTTACCATTCAGGAAAGCTGATTTTACATCCATTTGATAAACTTTGATATCTTTAGATGCAGCATAAGCAAGAAAAATTCTTACAGCTTCTAATCTAGCTACTGGTGCAAAAGTTTCATCATAATCAATACCTTCTTGTTGACAATAACCTTTGACCACTAACCTTGCTTTGTTCCTGGTGATTATGCCATTTTCATCAGATTTATTCCGAAATACCCATTTTGAGCCTATGACAGATTTGTCATTTATCTTGGGTACCAGATCCCATACCTTGCTCTTTTCAAATTGATCAAGCTCTTCTTGCATTACTTGTATCCAGTCTGAGTCATTTAGAGCTTCTTTGATAGTTTTGGGTTCTATTTTACTTAAGAACCCAGAAAATGCACACTCATGTGCAGTAGCAGATCTTGTTCTGACACCATCTGCAGGATTGCCAATGACGTCAGAATGAACATGTCCTTTGATCCATCTCAACTTGTTGTGAAAAGTTGTTGGTTCTGATGGATTTGAAGTTTCCCCCTGAACAGGTGCCTCATTTGTGTGTATAGTATCAGAATTCTGAGTTTCTGATGTACTACACATTTGTTCTGCAGAGTTAGTACATGAAGAATCTATTGATTTGTTTTTGAAAGAATTTTCATGTTCTAGGAAATCTTCAGTTATCATTTCAAAGAGATGTTCATAATTTTCTTGATTGTCAGAAAAATTTATTTCTTTCATATATTCATTAGAAACCTCTGTTTCTGATGAGTCATCAAATGAAACATACAGACTTTCTCTGATTGTTCTTGTGTTGAGAATAAAAATTCTATATGCTTTTGAGGACAAAGAGTAACCAAGAAAAATACCATTTTCTGCTTTTCTGTCAAATTTTTCAAGGCTTTCAAAATCATTGAAAACAAAACATCTACAACCAAATGTATGCAAAAATTTTATACTTGGAATTCTTCCATTGATTATGTTGTAAGGTGTTTTGTTGTGCCTTTTGTTGATTATGGTTCTGTTTTGGGTAAAAGATGCATTTGTTATAGCTTCTGCCCAGAAATGAGAGGGCAGCTTAGCATAAGCAAGCATAGTTCTGGCAGCTTCTACCAAGGTCCTATTCCTTCTTTCAACCACCCCATTCTGTTGAGGTGTTCTAGGAGCAGAAAAATCATGAGAGATTCCTTTACTTATAAGAAAACTCTCAATTTTTGAATTCTTAAACTCTGTTCCATTGTCTGATCTGATCCTTCTGACTGTTAGATTTAACAGATTTTCAATTTTCTTGATAAAATTAATGATCAGATCAGGAGTTTCACTTTTCTTTCTCAAAAATTCTACCCATGTGTACCTGGAAAAGTCATCTACTATTACTAGTATGTATTTCTTTCCAGAAAAACTTTCTGTACTTATGGGTCCACACAAATCAATGTGTAAAAGTTCCAAATTTTGTGAAATAGAAGACTCAGAAATTGATTTATGTGAGCTTCTCTTGGATTTACCCATCTCACATGCTTCACAAATTTTATCCTTCTTTGAGGATATTGAAGGCAATCCTTTTACCAGACCTTTGCTTGCTAGTTTGCTTAGGTTTTTGAAATTTAAGTGGGCTAGCCTTTTGTGCCATAACCAACTACTACCTTTGTTGATTTTTGAAAATAAACATAATTTTGGATGTTCACTTTCTTCTTTGAAATCAAAATAATAAATTGATTTTCTTATTCTTTTTCCACTTAAATAGATTTTATTATCATCTATACCTATTAACAAGCATTTTTCTGGTAAAAAGGTTACCTGAAAACCTTTGTCATAGAATTGACCACAACTCAGCAAATTATACTTTAAGCCTTCAACATAGGCTACTTTCTCTATGGTCAGACATCCATACCTTATATATCCATATCCCATGATCCTCCCTTTTACTCCATTTCCAAAATTTACCATTCTACCCAGCTTTAGAACAAAGTTGCTGAGTAAGCTCCTGTCCCCAGTCATGTGCTTGGAGCTTCCTGAATCGCAGTACCAGATCTGCTGCACATGATGGTCCTGAAATGGAATGATTAGAGGGTTTTTGGTACCCAGGCATGCTTGGGTACTTTTTCTGATGGAATTTTAATCGACTTCTTTCTTCTTCTTGGTTTTGCATCAGAAATTCTGTTATATGCTGAGCCATAAACAGATTTTTCATTTTTCTTTTGAAGATGGTGTTGAACAAGCTTCAGTATGTCAACACACATACAAGATTTATCAGAATTTTCTGATATTTCTTCTTGTGATGGAATGAGTGGATTATTTTGAAATGATGAGTGAATTGCTTCTGGAGTCTTTGCAGATTCTTGACTGCATTCACTTAAGTTTGTTTTGAAGTTTGGTTTTTCAAAAGAGTATTCAGAACAGGTTGTCTTGCAAGACTCAGAATCAGATTCTGATGAAAATTTATCAGAAATTTGATGAGTTGCTTTTACAAAGACAGTGGGTTTATTTCCATTTGATCTTATATATCCTAAACCCTCTCCTTTGTTCTTTGGTGTGGACTCAATGAAATTTATAAATTCCTTGGCTTGTTGAAAACCTCTTACATTAATTTCTTTATCATTGATTTTCTTGTAAAGATCTTTTCTTTCATTTTCATAGAACTCAATTTTAGCTCTGTGATCTAAACTTTCCTCTATAAGTAGTTGGTTTTCAAGAATGATTTTGTTCAAGGTCCTTTGCAACTCATCAGATTTTTTTAATATCTGATTGATGTTTGTCTTGCAGATTTAGAAAATCTGACATGAGCTTGTTTAGCTTGTGTTCAAGATCAAGATTGTCTAAAATTACCTTTTGTTGTGAAGTTTCTGGTAGATCTTCAGAGAGTGCCATGAGGCAGAGATTTGCCAATTCTTCTTCTTCATCATCAGAAGAATCATCAGATAACCATGTATCTGTTCCTGCAATTAAGCTGACTTGTAGCTGCTTCTTTGCTTCTTCAAGCTTTTTCTCATAATAAGCAACATCCTTAAGCTTCTTGGTCTTGCATTCTGATGCATAGTGACCTTTCTGCTTGCACTTGTAACACACAACTTCAGCCTTCCTTTTATCCTTAGATCTAATTTCCTCTTTAGACCTCCCATCCATCCTTCCTCTGTCACTTCTCTGGTATCTCTGGCTTCCTCCCCTCAACTTCTGCTCAAATGTTTTGGTGAGCAGTGCTATTGCTTCAGCAAACGCTGAAAAATATGATGTTGTATCAGAAATTTCATGATTTTGGCTGTTTGATGGTTGTGGATCGTTGGTAGCTGTGGTTCTTTGTGAGTTTGAGATAAGAGCTAAAGATCCCCCTCTTTGATTGGTTTCTTCAAATATTTCTTCCTCTCTGGGGATCAAGATGCTGTATAAGTCATGAAGACTCATATTTCCTAGTTCTAAGGTTGAGGACAAAGTCATGGTTAGACTTCTCCATTCTCTAGGTAAAGCATCAAGAAATTTTATGTTTCTTTCATCATTTGATTTGGTTATACCAAATTTCTTTAGCTCGTTTAAAAGTTTTGTAAATCTTTGATATGTATCATTTAACCTTTCATTTGGCAAACTTTTAAACCTCTCATATGATGAGACATTGTTTGTTCTTTTGTTTCTTCTCATCCTTTCTCCTCCTTCACAAAGATTTTCCAACTGGTCCAATATTTTCTTGGCTGATGCACATGCATTAACTTGTGAAAATATGTCATTGGGGATGGCCATTATTAAAAGTGACTTTGCCCTTTCATCCCCAGCCACTAGTTCCTTGTCTTCCGCGCTCCAGTTTATTTCACTTTTGGGAGCACGGGTGGCAGGGATTGCTGGTGATTGGTCAGTTGCTGGAATAGCTGGTATATCTGTCATTGGTGTATGTGGACCCCTTTCAATGGATTGAAACAGAGCTCGGTCATGACCATTAAGGAAATTGACCATCCTGATTTTCCATTGGGGGTATTCCTCTCTGACCAGAGTCGGAGGTTTGGACATAGAACCAATGTTAAAAGCATTATTCCAGGATTGAAAGCTGGCCATATTTAGAGAAAAGAAGATGAGCAGTTGATCGTTTGAAAATAGTTTATTCAATCTGCTCTGATACCAATTGTTGGACCTAGTATGGCCTGAACAACTTCTTTTCACGTAATATGGCAAGTGATTTCAGTAGATGTGAAAAAGATGTGCGGAAATGGAAATCAGACTTTCAAGAAACAAGACCTACAGAATTATCAAGTTTATATCACTTTGAAACAAAATGGTTTACAAGGTGATTGTAAGGTTATTATCTAATACAAACGAATCTTGAATTCTGTGGGTGAGAGGGCAATGGAGTTTAGTAGTGTGTATGATTGCTAAGCTTAACTCACTTTGCTTCTACTGGTTGAGCCTTCTATTTATAGAAGGCTGGGTGCATGAATAAACAATAGTTTATTCATGCAATAAGTCCTGCAAAAAGTAGCCATTTGACACATTCATTGAATCCAACGTTCAAGTTGCCTTTTTCATCATGATATCCAATAATGTCAACTTGCTTCGGTAAGTGTGGCA
>JARYGA010004932.1:0-45788 GCA_030545235.1 Helianthus tuberosus
ACCACATATGTCAACTCAATCAAACATCATTAGCTTGACCAACTTGTCGGTGCAGTTAATGAAACCGAATGTACTTAAATTTTCTTCCGTTGAAATCTTCACTTTCACTTCTAACGAGTGGATATTTGCATTTCTACTCCCCTCAAGTAGTTGCATCACATTGTTTTCCTTCGCTGAGAGCGAACACATGTTTGCTTCGTATACTTGGTCACTTCTCCCTTTCGATAGAAACGCATCGCTTCATCACTTGAAAACTTATATATATAACCCATGCACCATTTGCTACGCGTGCGGTTCCATTTCAAATACACGCATTATTAAAGTTAAGAAATTACGTTTATTGTTTGGTTATGTTGAAACTAAGTTCAACTGCTTGAACTTATCCAGTTTACATGTCTGATTTGAGACACCATATGATGTATTGAGAGCATCATATTCTAATACTTTGGCACAGATTCTTTTGTTTCGAGTCGTAGTAGACTTGTTTGGTCTATGACTCCACTAAATCGTTGATTAATTTTGATACCTTGCAGTGATACTTTCACAAAATTGAAGCTTGCGCTAATTGGGTTACTCATTTCATACACGGATTTAAATGCCTATTTATTTGATGACAATCTATTTTGATATCCCCGATCGAAGCAGCCTTAACACAATTGGGTGTTGAGGCAATGGTACATATATTCATTTCATAAGCACAAAGTACCTCCTAACGATTCTTTCGTTATCAGTCAAATGCCTTGCAGTACTTAGTTTCATCTTCCGGCTTGTTTCGGTACACCTTTATCTGGTCTCAAACTCGGTGAATTTGTTCAGTCACCGCTATTATGGGATCATGTCGTTGCGATACCTTGTGGTGTCATTACAAACTTATAGCTTGTGCTGATCATGGGCAACCGTTTCACACAAAACTGCATATCCTTTCGTTCGACCCGCCATTTAAACATTTCCGATGCAACTACAAATCAAGGAAAGAATACACCAGATTCGTTTATTCAAAATGTTCAACACACTGAACCTTACCACTCGTCTACTTAGGAGTTGACAGGTCACTTTACTATTTCAATTGAGTTGATGATTTTTGACTTCATATAGCGGGTGCTATGTTTCGTGAAAACTCGCTTGGGTACTATGATCGATCGTTTAAGGATCTTATTAGTCGAAACTCCTCTCTTGTGGACCCCCTGCTAGCTGGACTACATTAGGCTATACGTCAAATACGTCTTGTACTCCTGACATCGACTGCTATGAGCACCCACCTTTTTATCCCTAGGGTACGGGTTGTTATATATTCTTGGACTCACCAAATGTGAGTAAGGTTTGATTCGGTTTGATGATTATCTACCTCGATGTTATTTATATATACATACACGTGTGGCTCAACCATAAGGAGTTAAGGCAGTACAAAATTTCGGGACGAAATTTATTTAACGGGGGGAGAATGTGACAACCCTCACCAAATCAGGTATCCGTACGAACTAATTAATATTTAATTACTGCTTAATTACTGTGCTTACTTACAATCGTGGTTAAACTGCTACTTGAATACTGATACATACACATACTTGCATCATACTTTATTGACTGTCACTCCATTATTTACATACAGAACTTTAGCGACAAACTTGATGCACAAAAGCACACTATGCGGATAACCCAGTAAACATGCTGACATAGCCAGCATCAGACAGTTACTGTCTCTGAGGCCAGTATGAGTCGGAAATAGATTACTACACCAGTAGTGAGTTTAGGGAGTTGAGGATTGTAGAACCGCGTCACTAGGTGATTGTTATAGTGACCGGATGTGCCTAAAACGCACTTTAAGTACAAAATTCTGCACTTTAAATAGAAATTCAGCATTCATTTAACTAGTAAAGTGCCAAAACATGAGAAAAATATTACTAGACACTTTTCAAAGTGTCGGGAATAAATTGTGTCACTAAAAATAATATTAACGACACTTTAAATGCTTATTAAGCACTTTAACAGATCAATATCCAACCGTACAACCGGACTTAACCCGGAACATAAAAAAAAAATTTTGTCAGTAACATTGTTTTCACTTTACTGAGCTAGTTAGGGTCCCCGAATACCCTAACACCCGTTATATTATATAACACTCTAATAATTAATTTAATCATCCAACTAACATAACTAAACCTTAGCTATTTAGTTAAATTTCAACCAAATGCCCCCCCCCCCCCCCTACAACCATTCGGTTCCCCCTAGGGAACACACCACCACAACTTGAATATTTTATTGGTCTAATGCCTAATATCTAGCTTACATAAAAACTAATGGTTAATGGTGGAGGTTGGATAATATAACTACACACATGACCACATTTCTCATTCACTTCCACACTAAAAAAAAAATAAAAAACTTTCTCTTCCTCTCTTGGCTTGAGTTCGGCCGAGAACCACAACACCCCCACATCACTTTCAAAGTTTGATCTTACTAAACTACATACACACTAGTGTGTTAGAGCTCATACGAGGAGACCCGGTGCTTACGGAATCGCGAGGACCTCTCTACGACGATATTAACCACACATTTTTCGTCTAGTTTCTTCCCTAGCCTCGAGCTAGTAGTAAGTGTCTCTAAACACTCCCTTGATCTTGTTTAAAGTGGTTAATAAGTAATTTAACGGATAAAATTTATAAACATGCGAAAACAAATCTAAAAGTCTTGTAAGTATGATAAATAAATTGGTTAAAGATTAATGAATGGTGTAAAACTTATGAAACTTGTTTTGTTATGATTATTTTATGTTGTTTGATGCTAGTAGTAGTTCGGATCGTCATCTAACCCGGCTAAGTCATGTTCATGGAACATGAACTAGTGTATGTTTAAGTGTGAAAATGATTAGATGACGAACACTACTACTTATTGACATGAACTTGTGTAAAAAGAGTTTTTCTTATAAAATAGAATCCAAAACTAGTAGATCTAAAGATCTACAAGTGGTATTTTCGAAGAACCAAGTGTCAAATGAAATCATGTTTAGAAGCCGGGTCTTTCTTGAAACAAAGGTGTTTTTGTGAGCAAACTAGTGCGTAGACACTTATGTAATAAAAGGTTTTACCAAAGAAATATGTTCGTAACTTTTGACCGAGAAGTTGTAAACTTACACTTTCTTTAAAAATAAGATTTTCAAGAAACCGATTCTATTTACAAAGACAGAAAGATCTACTAAGAATATTGGAAGATTACTACACACTTTTACATAACCCACAAGTTCATGTGTTTACGATCTATGCATATTTTTTACTAGTTTGATGTTGAAATATTGTTTGTTGATGTTGAGAAAATTGTTGATTGGGTTTTGAAAAGAAAATGATACGCTTGTAAGCGTGGCCACCTCCAGTTACAGAGGAAACTCTGGCGAAATTTTTCCAGAAATAAAACACTTGGAAATATTTTTACAACAAGTGTTATGAGTATATTTTTAACTTATTTTTCCAAACAAAGTTCGCCATGTTTTTTATTACAAAATTTCCAATAGTCGGAGGTGGGATTTTCATAAATATAACCTGTTAAATATATATTTAGAATATATATTTTCATGGTAACACTTGTGCAATTTTTTTATGATTATTTTGTGAATTACGTAAATATTATTTTTAGAGTAAAAATAATATTACTGAAACACACTGAATAGTAACGGCTCCAAAATAATACGAACGCCTTCACAATAAATATTTAAGTTACACCGGTATTATTAATAACACCCGAACCTTACAACGTAACTTACGTATTTTCAGAAAATACTCATAAGTGTGTATTTTGACAAGGATATTATTTTGGAGAATTATATGGAATAAAATATAATTTTTTTGGGAAAAATAATTATATTTTGGAAGTAAAGTATTTTGGTCAAATGAAATAAAATATATTACATTAAGTGAGACTTAATAATATATTTCGAAGTTATACGAACGCACATTTATTAAAACCCCCATCCTTGGAAAGGAATATAACTATAAATAATTATGAAGTGTAAATACGAAATAGTTGCCTAACTATTTCCCAAAGACATTAAACCTTAAGCTAAGGCACGGCCGTCCGTCTAATAGAAGTTAGTACGTGTAGGTCGTCGCACAGCAGGTTGACTGGGAGATTACTAGTTAGAGACGCACTTCGGTGAGTTCATGTCCCCCTTTTCTCTTAACTGTTTTCAGTTTTTATACTTCGGGGGTGAAATACATGTTACAATTATTAAGGACATTTTTATACACGGTATGGTTAGCTTAAGGAGGGTTAGGACGTACAGATCGGGACATTTTTACATCGGGACGTACTTAAACATTTTTTTTTACATCGGGACGTACTTAAACATTTTTTACATCGGGACGTGCTTAAACATTTTTACATCGGGACGTACTTAAACATTTTTTTACATCGGGATGTACTTAAACATTTTTTACATCGGGACGTACTTAAATATTTTTACATCAGGACGTACTTAAACCTTTTTACATTGAGACGTACTTTAAAGGTTTTACATACTCACCTACACATGAACTCGCTCAACATATTTGTTGATTTTTCCAAGTTACATGTATTTCAGGGAACTAAGGATCTGGCACGGTATGCTACGTTTTCAAGCTGCGTAGAGTTATGGGATCATCCGAGTTTAGGGGTTGTGGCTTTTACCTGGACGAGTCACAGTTCTTAAACTACGTCTATCTTAAGTTTGTGGTTGTGTCTTTCAACAATGCTTTTATGTTATTATGTTGTAATTTCCGTTGCATGTGTCAATGCCTTAAGACAATATTGTGGTAATTTACTTTTCAAACTTAAATCAATGAATGATCTGCATGGTTTTATTTTCATATAACTTTGTTGTGATTAAGCTATGGTATTAAGAAGTCACACCAAATAAACCCACGCTTCCGCAAAGCCAGGGTGTGACAATATATTCATGTATTTTTGCCCATGTATCCTTATGGATAGATGTATATGTATATAGGAATAAGTTCGGTAACGGATTAGGGGACCAGGGGAACCGTATTGCCATATACGCTTCATATACTTTAGTGACAGGGGAACCGTATTGGCTTATACGCTTCCTATACTTTACTGACAGGGAAATGTATTGCTCTATACGCTACGTGAAAAATGGCCTACGGCCACACTTTTTCCAAAACGGCATGCCACACATTTGAATAAATGTGTGGCTAAAAGCTTTTAATGTGGCCATCGTATAGCAGGTCAAAACTTTTAGCCACGTTTTTCGAAAAAAATGTGACATTTACTAGCTAGTCTAGCCACAACTCGGAAAGTTTGGCCAAATGCGACCTAACGCCACGGTATTTGTATAATTTTTTTAATTTATGTGACGAAAACACATATTTGCAAGACTTTTAGTCACACTTTCAATAAAAAAATGTGACAATTACTGGTCATAGTACGGTAGCCTAGTTGGCCACCGACACCCACATTTTCCCAGAGGTACCGGGTTCGAGTCTTGGGAGTGGCATATGTCGCCAATGGTAAGAACTCGGCATGGGGAAGTCACCGCGGAGCTAGCTTGGTCGGGTAGCGTCTCCCGGAGTGAGATCACTCCGGCGGTTGGGAGGACCGAGCACTATCCTCCCCCCTAGTAGAAAAGTGTAGCCAAATGTTACTAACTGTCACAATTGATTTTTAATGATGTGGCAAAAAGATATTACATATCGCTAGTTACGAATTTGTGTGACGAAAGAGCAGTGCTTTTTAGCCACCTATAAACTGTTACGTGTAGCTAAAAGTTACGAATGATCGTAAACGTGACTATAAGTACTCTATGATCACACTTTCATTACTTTGTGTGAGCAGTCTTCAGTTACCCGCAAAATTCACCAAAAAAATTTCAAGTCCCTGCTAATCTCTCCATCAAGCTCCATCCTTTTCACTGAGCTTACTCATCCCTCCGCTCCAGTGCCTACGTTTGCAACCAATAACTATCCCCTACATAATAGTCCTAATTTTGAAATTAAAAACCTTAGGTTTACAGAGGAAGACGATGTGGAAGTTTTGTATTTCTTTGAGACTCGTGATTCAGGATAATTTCACTTGCTAAGAATCTGAATACGGATACGATGGATTATGTAGATCTTACAACGATAAATCTTATAAAGAGAACGACATTGCATTACCAGCTGCTCTTTTTAGGTACACAGTTATTGTATAGGTATGTAATTAGGCATTTGTGTTTACGTCATTTTGTTTAAATTTTGTAGAATTGTCAGTAATTCATGTTGTATTCCTTTGTATAATTTGTTTCTGGGGTGCGGTCTATATAGCAGGTCTATTGATACATCTTGCCTCATATCATATTTTTGAGGATTCTGTCATGTATCAACAAATATATGGGTGAGGTAGTTAGAATATGGTAGATTGCGTTTAATTTTTGTTATAGTGTGGATTTGATTTGATTTGGTAGATTCCAGTTCGGTTTCTGTTCAATTTAATTTTCGCATCTGGATCATACTGAATCCGAATCTGAATCTGTTACAGGATTCGCAATCGTTTCTAGATGACGGCTGGTGCTGAAGTTGTTTGCAGTGAGGTGGTTCGTAAGGTGGAGACTATGGACAAGTGTGGTTCTTGTGTGAATGCAGTGGTGGTGTTGCTACTGTTGATTATAATGTCGGTGGTAATGGTAATTGTATTGGCAACGGCGATTCCGACTATGTGTATGTGAACAGGAGTGTCGTGGTGAGTTTGTGATGCAGGTGGTGTTAATATTGATGGTGAAGTCGAGCAGTTTAAGAATGAAGGGGCGATTGTTGATCCGTTGGTGTTGGAGACTAATGGTGTTGCTCACAGGGCTATGAGTATAACAATAAGTGTTACAGAGGTAAGTGCGTTTAAAGACGATGTAAATGTTGAGCATGGATTCATTGTTGATCCTCATGTGGTCCTGGTGAGTAATGGTATTGCTAAGAAACAAGTTGGTTAAGTATTTTTTTTTTTAAATCTTTTATCCATCTTACCTTCTTTGATTATTTCTTCATAACTATAATTTCTTCTGGGATCCTTACACAATCCATTGCAGATCCGAGTATAATCTTTGAATACCGTATTCTTTTGTGATGTTTTGATCTTCTGATTTTGTCTTCTTTGTTTAGAATTTAATTTTCTGATAACGTAGTTGTATGATACCCCAATGTTTGCTGCAACTTAGAGTGCTAGCTGGAGCATCGTTGGACTAAAGGTAAGTCTTGGTTACCCCAGTTCTTTTAGCAAACTGAAGTTTTTCGTATTAATTTTCTTACAGTAATATTTTATTCGGACGTGAATGGTACAATTACTTTGAAGTTTGAAAATTAGGGCTCGATTTGGACCACTGTTGATATGATTTTATTTGTTTAAGTCTGCTGTAAATTTTGTAGTCTCTATATATACACATATCATGTTGTTCATTGATGATGTTTCTTGATCAGCAGTTGACTGGCACTTAGAACTATATCTTTGTGATTACTGATTAACTAAAAGTGACTAGTTATAGAAATCTTAAACTGGATGTATAGCTTGCGGTTCGGTTGAGGTTTGGAACTGAATTGCCATGTGCACACCACTAGTCTGTATGATTGTTCAACTGCCATGTTTAAGTCCCATTTTTTGAACATATCAAATTTTATAACTCTGTTTGGCGTGTTATACAAACATTGGTTGTGGCTGCATCTGTTTATTTTGTTTGGCAGGAACGGAATAACAGAATTTTTAAAGGTAAACAAAAGTATGCTCATGTCCTTTGCCAACAGATTCAGGATATTGTTCGGTATAGATTGTTGGGTCTCTGATACGTGCACAACTACCCCACGTAACTGTCACACCCCGAATTTCCATGTGTCACCGGTGGGCCCGGTGGGGAGTATCGTGACGTAGTTGATAACATCATAGTCAAACAACACAATACATAAATGCACAGCGGAAGCAAAAGATAATTATATTACAATCCGAATATAACGTAATATCAAAGTATTACAACGGAAAGTAAAGGATCCACAGGCGGATCTTAAAACATAAACATTGTTTAACAGACTTTAGACGCCTAGAACTTGCAAGATTCCTTATTAACGCCCTGAGCAGCTTCCAGCCTATTACGTACTTATACCTGTCACTTAGACTTTGGAAAATACGTCAGTTTTCACTGGTAAATACACTCAACCGACTCATTTGAAAAGAGTTTAAGAAAATTGATTTAGATGCACCAGGCACAAAATATTCTGACACTTTGATTAAATTGCACAAGGCAAAATTAATCTTTTATACTTGGGACAAACTATATCTCATGTTATCAGTTTTACATAACTTGCTCTACATACGGGGCCCGGTTCTATGCCGGTTCAAGATTAACCGACACACCACTATTCCCTTATTGGGAATCCCTTATTGGGTATAATTAATTAATAAGCATATTGCATCTGTCAGGTGTATGCCTACACCCCGTGCTTAGGTCGTGGCCATTGCAATTAATGAGTCAAGGATATCCAGGACACGGTCGCATTAACCCCCAATGTTTCAGTCAAGCAATACGAATTAAAACAGGTTATTTGGATTTCCCGACTCATTGGTCTTCGAATCCCATACTTGACCATGCGGTATTTATATTACCGTATCCCAATCCCGTAATAGGGAAAATAAGTTAAGAGTATTTACCTGAGCTAGCTCCTGTCTTAAATAGCAAGAATTTATTAACTCAGCCGTATTCACTTAAGTAAGCGTAGGTACAATTTACCGGAAGGCTCTAGTCTGGAATGATGGTATAAATAACCAATTAGAATGCTAACGGGTCTTTAATTAAGCCTAAGCTTAGACCGGTTAGTCTTAAGGGAATATATGGTTCAAACGCATGATAAGGTGAAGAACGGTTTAGAATGTGGTTTTGACCCGGCAAGCTCGTATGCTTGTTTAATATCGGTAACTTAAACACATTCTGAATATTGAGATAAAAATGATAACGTTTGACCCGTTTCGGCTAATTTATGCAAACTAGTTACATAAACCGAACCGTACGCGTAATAAGCGTGACGGGTATTCATGAGAGCCATGTACAGGTTTCCTAGGTTAATTATGCCTCAAATATGTTGTGACATCAGTAAGATGTCTTTCATTATGCCCGAAACGTATTTAAACACAAACTAGGCCCCGTAGGGGTAGTTTGGTCATTTAAAAGTTTATAAAAGAGTTTAAGTGTTAACCTGAGTTACAGGTATGATGTAATCAGCAAAAATACATAATTTGCTAAGTTATATCAGTAGGTAAAGTGTATATGTGAAATTTGTCAATTATAACCAAACTATGCACCGTAGGGGCATTTTGGTAATTTCACATAAGCCGAAAAGCTCAAAACTGAAGTCTGAGTTAATCAACCTCTGCTTACTGTTAAAATGTTATAACTTGCCTCAAATATCAGTAGGTATCAACCCTTGTATGTTTAATATGATTATAACACATACTATGCGTTAAAAACGCTCAAAAAGGCGATTAAAGGCCATTTCTGGGTTCGATACATAAATCTGATATTTTATATTTCCAGAAGGCTTAAAATAATTTATTTATCATATGTGATCAGTAGCAAAAGGTTTGGAGTCGTTTAGATATGTAAAACTCATTTTATAGCCCGTAAGGGCAAAACCGACAATTACCGGATTAAGCCTACGACTATAAGTTATGCTCAGCCTAAAATTAATTAAAAATCTTTAAAAATCCCAAAATAATATATTAAACAGTGGGTATTAAGTTTGATATCAAAAAGTAGGTGTAATTAGGCTATACGCTAATTACGCCGTTTAATTAACATAAAGCTTTCTAATTACGATAATGAGCATAACTCTTAATCTAGACCTCAAACTGATATCAAATTTTAGGTGCAAGTTTATAAATCAGTAACAAATGTTTCTACTCTTTCACTTTTTCAAAAATCACGTTTTATAGTCAAAAGGGCATAATAGTCAACATTTAAGCATAAATCGGAAACATGCATATGAATCGGATAAGTATTGAACCAAATTGTATAATCTCAGAGAGTTATACTTATATGAAACCTGGTCCAAAATAAGCTCTAAAGCATTTCTAAAACAAGGTCAATCGGGTCAGATTTGAAAGTCAAAGGTTTGGTCAAACTGTTAGACTTTTTGAGTCAAACAAGCAATTTCACCAAATTGATCAGTTTATCATGTTCTTGTAACAATTACCAAGTTATTTAGGTGACAAAACCTGATCCATAACCTCTGTTATATCAGATTTGATTAAATTAAGAATCTGGTCAGTTTGACTTTTCTTGTTGCTAACTTTGACTTAACAAATGGACCTGAAATTGTAGAAATCAATAAGCATGATTTCGATGGATCATTACAAGCATCAATACCAACAATTAACATGATTCAATTGGACTTAGAACTGATCAATTCGTGATCAATTCTGGAAGTCAATCAAAAGTCAAATATTAGTGTTCTAGGCTAAAATAAATCAAGAACAAGGATCAATACATAAAGGAGCACTTACAATTACTGAGTGAATGATCAAAGAACACCAGAAAGATCCAAGATGGTTGTGCAAATCGGATTGGAACATGTTTGAGTGTTTGAAGTTGAAAAAATGTTGCAACTAATGAAGAGGACATGTATCTATAGGATCCTTGGAACGAATTAGATGTTGCCAGGTGTTAAACCACTCATAAAATTCTATGGGCTGCCCCTAGTATCGATTTAAGTGGGTTAGAAACCAGTTTGGTCATGAAAACAGCAACGAACAGGCTGTTAATAGCTGTTCTGCACTTTTGATGAACTCATGCGGCCCGCCTGAGAAACCCAGGCCTGTACGCGGGCCGCCTGCAGATCCATAACAGCAGCAACAGTTTAATTAACGGCAGAAATGGTCCCCGTGAGTCTTTAATGTTATTTAAGGCACGTTCAAGGCCCGTTATCCTCATTTTAAGGCTCCACTAGGAGGATTAAACATAGAGGACATGAAACATGTTCAAAAACATGTCGGATGTCTGTTCGTTTGGCCGTACGGTCACGTTATGCGTCGAATTACGACGAAACACGGACGGATGCTAAAAACGAACCAAACGACGCGATGAAAGGAATTTTATCAAGGCGATCAATAAAATAAAATATTTTAGTGCTTACATAAATTTTTGGGTGTCCGGGGATATCCAGAATGTGAGATATGCGCGAAAGTGCAAACTTGTGCACTTTTTGACACTTTTAGTCCCTGAATGACATAAAAGTTTATTTTTGCGCACCAAACACCTCTAAACCTATATCTAAGCTATATAAAGGATGAATAGGGTATGTTTAACTTATGGACATATTCCGGAAGGTCCGTTACCATACGATTTGACCTCCTTTTATAGTTTGACGTAATTAGTCCCTTAATTGCGCAAAGTAGCGCGAAGTGCTGTTTAATGATAGCAAAGCCTTCCATGGCCCATATTGATCATTCCCAAGTATATACATACATGTTACTACGCTCCCGTTCGCTTAAATGGTCACCGAAGGGCGTAGATGCAAAAGTTGACGCTTTAGGTCCCTCTTTTGCGCAAACTTGCGCATCTCATCATCTAATAGCATTGAAGCCTCATCTAACCCATATTAGGCATTCTTGGAAGTATTATTAATCATCACGATGCTTCGGGTTCGCTAAAAGGTCATTCAGAGGTATAATTGAACATATTGACACTTTTAGTCCCTCTAACTTGCAAAGTTGCGCGTAACTTTACTTATAGGCATAAAAACCTTAGATGGCCATTATTTGGCATTCCCGAGAGTATATTTAAATATTATTAAGCTCCCGGTTTGTTAGGAGGTCACTCAGAGGTAAGAATTAACATGTTGACGCTTTTAACCCTTTATTGCGCAAACTTTCAATTAATTACGCAAACGACTACACTTATTCATCAAGTGGTACATTTTTGAATATAAACATCGTGAGAGGTTATTTGGAAACTTATTTTAGGTATGCTAACACTTCCAATCCTTTTATTATCAAAGTTTTCGATTTTTCGAAAATTAGTCCCTTAAATTCAACATTGGACTTTATTAGGGTTTATTACACGTGTCAATACATCATTGGACGTGATTTTACGAGGTGTTACAGTAACCATGCACCACTACTTGTTTATTTTCCATTGTTTCCAACTATTTATTTTATGCACGTAGCAATTAGATTAAATCATGCACTAGTTAGTTGTTTTTTATACCCATTTGTTAGAGTTAGTGGGTTAGTGGTACTTTTTACTTTGCAGTTATTTTCTTTCATTGTGTAGCCTATAAAAGGCCATTTATGTTTTGAATGAATCAACAAAAAACAGATGCAAAATTAGAGTCTTGTTCTTTATCTATTTCTTGGAGTTTAACCCACTCTACGGGTATATCTATCGGGAGATTAGCCATCTTGAATCGGCTTCTATCAATTGGTGCTTTCATTGAGATAATCATGCCTCCTCGTACAAGCTTCGAAGAAGGCGTCACGACCTTAGTTGACATGGTCGATCGGCTAGTGATCCAACAAGAAACTATTGCCGCCCAACAAGCCTCGCATACCATGTCAATGTTTGACACCATGTGGAGTTTTCTCACGGTACAACAACAACAACTCTTGTTTTTTTGCTCCCGACTCGGCCTAGAACCTCCACCTCCACTGCCCGCTCGACCGCCACCCACGACAACCCTCACCAACACCAACCCGAAAAACTCACATCCACCACATGCTGCCACTGCCTGTTGATCAATCCAATAAACATGTGATGGGAAACAAATAATGATTGTGTACCTGATAAGCCAGCAGTCACACCAGAGAGGGTAGTAGACGTCATGTTCGTCAGATTGGTCTGGTTCCCCTTTAGGATGTATTTTCTTGATGGTAGTACCGAGTTCTTTAGGGTTGAAGAACTCGTAGTAATGGAGTGCGAGGATGAGCGATTTTAGTGTGATGTTATAAGGGTCTAACCCTAATCCCTCTCTAGTAATCTCCGTATATACATCCAAGGGGAAACCCAATTAGTTAATTAGGGTAATCTGGCCCATCAACAATTACCAACTAATATATTATAGGTTTTAATATATTTTGATCTGTATTATATAAATGATAATGATGGCTACTAGATTAAATACATATAAATAAAATATTTAATCTTACATTCTCCCACTTAGCCGAATAATCATTTATCATGAACATTAGATAAGTCTGATCTGAAGTTAATACTCATTTTAGATTTAAACCAAGAACCGTAGCAGAGAAATACAGCCGTTGAATCATTACGCGACTCAGGACCCCCATTAGTCATACTACAGCCTCAATTTAAAACCTAACAGTTATGATCAAAATACAAACAAGCCCTTTAGCGTTTGATTTGTATTTATATTTGTCTATATGTCATTACACCGGCAGAACATATGTTAGAGACATACAAAATCAAACTGATGAGGAATATTAAAAGTTAATCATTCATAGTACGATATGCAGTTGTACATAGTCATCAATATACCCGTGATTATTATAAGCGCTTACATAATAGTTATGGGTGATAGACTTCTAGTTATAGGATCCTTAAGCATATCATGAATGCATTCGATACAAAAATTTAGTTTCCTCAATTCGTTCATAAACGAATAATTAATTGCGTATCGAAATTTAATGCAGCACCTCTCGAACTGTTACTGTTCAAGGAGACATGGTAGCTGACTTTATCACAATAGGTCTTCAATATATTAATTATATGGAGTTAATAAACTTATGAGTGCACTGATAAATTTCCAACAACATTTAGTGACTATATTATGTCGTTATAACTTAGGTTGTTGATATCAGTCTATTATGACTCCTCCATGAGATAGGTTTTTTGTCTGTTAACATAAAAATATACCCGAAATTACATTTTGTCATCTTTGAATATTACAAAGTTAAAGTAGTCAACCGGTTTTAGTTCTCACTTCTTCTTTAAAATATAGTCTCTCGTTTCTTTTAAAGATATTGTAATACTCTATTAGATGCTTCACATTAATCTAGACATATCTAGTGTGTTGCAAAGTGAGTAATATCTAAACGAGTTTTGACTTAAACTTACATAAGGCTTCTAATTAATGAACCGTAAGGAAATAATCTCATTTATCCTATTATCCTCTAAAGGAGAGCAGTATTGTTTGTTACAAATGCAAGGACCAATTTAATGTTAAACTTATGGAACGATACTTTTGTCCCATTGGGTCTATCTCGGTATGTCATGATATCTATTAGATAAGAGATATCTCTGAGATCATTTATATCAAAGTTTGTGTTAATAATGCTTTGACTTATGTAACATATACTTGTCAAAAGAATATCATCTATATAGACAAGTTTATCTTAGTTTCTCCCACTCATCTTTAGGTAGGTACATTAATCCACTTGGTTTTTGATGAAAATAATTACGTTGAGATTTCATCACATTATGATGTTTGCATTAACCCATACATGAATTTTATTGGCTTACAAATAAAGTGTTCTTTAACCTTCAGTTTGGAACTTTCAAGTTGTTTTATGAACATGTAAATATGTCAGCCATTTGTTAGGGAAAATTGTTTTTAATGTTCATGTAATGTAGCTCAAAATTATTATAAGCTACTAGAACAGTGATGATCCTAAAAGAAATCTTTTGTTAGATATGTAAGAAAGATTCGTTAATAATATATCTCTTCCTGAGTATAACCTTTGACAATCAATCATGCTTCTTTGTGTCTTAACGTTTATATATTAGGATTTGGTTTAGTTATGAACACTCTTAGGTTATTCAATCAAATCCCAAACGTTATACGAACACATAAAATCAGTTTTACTAGAAAACTGTTTTATTCCATTTAGAAGAATGATTAATGCTAATGGCTTAATTTGAAGAGTTAGGATCAGTAAACTTTTCCAAAATCCATTTCAACTTCAATTAGGGAGGTTATGTAATCTTCAAAGTTAGTAGGTTTTTAAACCTAGATGACCTCCTGAGTTGATTATTGGGTTTGTTAGAAGTTTTAGTTTTATGGATTAGCTCTTGGTTAGGTTGCTATCATTTTCAGGATTCTAAGTTTGTAAGAGTTGGTGAAATATGGTGTACAAGAGGTGTAATCGGAGTTAAATTCAGAGTAAAATTTAATGACACTCTTCCCCCCGCCTCTTGTATGCCTTGCAAGTCATGATAAGGACTTTGACTGCTCCCACTGACCTTAGAAATCTTTAGGAACTCAGCATGCTTAGTGTCAATATTTAATGACCAACAAATTCTAATAGAGAAACACAAATTAATGACGTTAATCGTTGTAGTTTCTCTTGTTGAGGATTATGTTAGTTTAGGTAAGAAACCTAAGTGTGCCCACAATTAAGCAACAATGAAACTTTTGTAAGTGTAGCATTAGATTTTAAGGAGGCAAGTTATGATAGAACAATGTCAAGATGGAGCAGTGTCTTGTACAAGAAGTGTAAATTTAGGTAATATAAAATTTTCACTCCCCACCTCTTGCAACTATTGCAAGTTATTATTAAGACACTTAATGCTCCCACTGATCTTTAATATCTCTAGAAATGCTACAAGAGAAGTTTCAATGAGGTACGTAACTTGGGAACCTATTACATATATGTTAGACTTTACTTGATTTCCTTAATGTCCAGATGTCATAAGAAACTTAGGGACATATTTAATAAAATCATGTTAAGAACATATATGAATAGATTTCTTTAAGACCATGGGCCATATGCGACTAATTTAGATACAAGCAGATAGTCTTTTAAATGATAAATGAATTATGTCTGAATATTCCATTTGGAATAAGTTCCACGAATGTCAATGACTTATGATGGACCCATACTTATTCCTTAAGCCAAGTGATATTTAGGGCTGTAACGTTATGATTTAAAATCACTTAGAATGAGATTAGATAAAAAAATCATCCTCATTAACAATGTCATGATTTCTCATGAATTTTGGTTATAATGGATGAAATTTATAAGTCTCATTTTACTTTTGTCAAATTCTCATTTGCATGATGACAAAAGTTGTGAAAGTATAGGGTATCATCTAGTTTCATCTTAGTCATGTTTCAATCCAGATATTTAGAACAAATAAAATGAGAGTTTAAGGTAAGTGTGACTTTATGTTGACTATGCAAACCTCACAACATTCATAACATTGCTTAATTATGATACTATATTCTGATTAATATTCAGAATTTATAAGGTATCGAAAGGCGTTGTTAGAAGACTGCTTATTATGGTTCTTGTAGCCTTTAACATTTAATTTTGTCACTAACTCTCATGTTAGTTATTTGTCGAGTTATGGTAAGGAAACTTATGGAACTAGAGTCAACTAATCATGTGTTAATTGGAATGTTAAAATTACCAGACCTAAATATCATTGGTAAGTGACTTTCTAATTAATTTATCCAACCGTTCTTCTAAATAATGGATAGTCTCGTTGCTTATGCCTAGTCTAATGGCATAATTATGTAGTGAGATTTTCCCTTTTGAAGAACCTTAAAGTTGGAATCTTGTACTTGTATCTTGACTATGGACCTTAGAACAATCCTCTTTTAATGCTTCAGTAGTTGTAAGGTGAACAACATCTTATTTTCCAGTTTCAAACATTTATTTCTTTGTACATATGTTGCTTATCAACACACTCATTATACTTTGGTATTTTTGAGTGTTATAGTTGATTTATAAGGCATCAAATTGTACAAGTGAAAATCTTAGTATGTAATGTACTGAAAATTATACTTATTTCCATGTGTAAGCCCTTAACTTTATGGGTCATGGCATTGTACATTATGATGTATTCACATAAACCACTTAACTTTATAATTTAGAATTTTAAATGAAGGTATGCATCTTAGGAGTTCTTGTGATGATTCCACAATAATAGATTAGTCTTAGGAAAGACTTAATCTGGAATAACTTTAGTGATAGCAAATTTGTTAGAGAGGTCTTGATTATCATAAGAGACATCATGTTCGATTCATCATGCTCTAATTTTCTTCTGTAGTATCTTTATCAGAAGAAAGCAGTAGGATTATCGTGTCTTAAGAGATAATCAAGGATTTAATTTAAGTGCTAATCTTATAGAAACTTTAAATAAAGCAAAACATATTACGTTTTGAAATTAAAGTGGATGACATATTGATTTATAGAAGAAAATTACAGTGAGTAAAATTATGGGTACTAAAAAAATAAAGCAGACGAAATGATCATAAAATTAATGAAAGATCATTGATATAAGGATCATTATGTGAAGAGGTTGTGATATGTCTATTACTAACATCAAAATAATAGACTTATTTAAAGTTCTACTTAAACGAAAACAAATCAGCTTTGGCCAGAAGTGTAATCATTTAAGCATGTAATTGTGACAAATCAGCTTTGGCCAGAAATGAGACAATCACTTTAGTTATGCACTTGTTATGTATGCTAGACATAAATGAATTAAATCAGCTTTGGCCAGAAGTAATACATTCACGTTTGTAATGCATAATTAACATAGCTTCTATAATACTTGAACAATAAATAAATGCATCAAATCAGCTTTGGCTAGAAGTGATACATCAGAAGCTCATTCAAGTTAAGCCATTTTGGTTTTGTAAAGCATTATTTGATCCTTATTAATTAACTAAGTATTTACAAAACCAATTATTTAATAGCGAAGTCTTAGTTCACATTAAACAGTCTAAAATAATGAGGTTTCGAGTCAGGTCTCGAGTTAGGTCTCGACTGAGTTATGAGATCTCGAGTCAGTTATGAGGTCTCGAGTCGCAACCTTTCTCTCGAGTCGGAACCATGGTCTCGACTACTGTATTTTATGAGATCTCGAGTCATAATGAGGTCTCGAGTCACAACCACGGTCTCGAGTTATGAAGATTTAAGGACCTGATGATCAATGTGTATGAGGCCAAAGTCTTGTGAGATCCACAAGTCTTGTGCGATTATGCAGTCTTAACTTGTACAATGTGCTTAATTAGTTGTACAAATCTTGTGCGACTGTCTTGTGCGATTGCCCTTGTGCGATCAGATCATATCTTATGTGATCTGATCTTGTGCGATTGTCTTGTGCGATCAGATCATATCTCATGTGATCTGATCTTGTGCGACTTAAGGGAAACTTGTGCGATTAGTTACATTGATGATTTCGAATCCACCGTTAAAAGCTGTTTATTGTGACAAGTTTGAAACAACTAATTTTAAGGGATTTTGATTATAATTTCAAAATATCTTAAGTTTATCTATCCAAGTTAATTATTCGATTATAATTAAAATTATATTTTATTCGAAACTTGGAGATAAAGTTATATAATTTTAGAAAACATAATTAAATCTTAATGATATCATAACAAACATTTATCTGAATGGCAATAAGGCAAGTTAATTTCAACATAAAATTAATTTAAGATTACATTGCTGAGCAAGTAATCGATTTACACATTAAATTAAAGTATAAATCAAAAGAAGGATTCAATTAATTGAATACGATTAAATTAAATAAAGAAATCATTATGCACCATTTAGAAAATAATATTTTGATTTGGTTTCAAAGTGAAAACCAATTTTAATAAATTATTGAAGTAAGATATTAATTTGGCACCAATGTCAGCCGCCGTAAGGGACCAAATTAATTTTGAATGGTATAATTTTCAAATCAATTTTCGGATCATGAATCGCAAAACAGAAAAAACCGATCTTTATTTTTTCAATTCCTTTAATTCAATTCGATGAATTCCTTGATTGAATTGATGTAATCAACATATGCTCTGATACCACATGTTGATCAATTCAATAAACATGTGATGGAAAACAAATAATGATTGTGTACCTGATAAGCCAGCAGTCACACCAGAGAGGGAAGTAGACGTCATGTTCGTCAGATTGGTCTGGTTCCCCTTTAGGATGTATTTTCTTGATGGTAGTACCGAGTTCTTTAGGATTGAAGAACTCGTAGTAATGGAGTAAGAGGAGGAGCGATTTTAGTGTGATGTTATAAGGGTCTAACCCTAATCCCTCTCTAGTAATCTCCTTATATACATCCAAGGGGAAACCCAATTAGTTAATTAGGATAATCTGGCCCATCAACAATTACCAACTAATATATTATAGGTTTTAATATATTTTGATCCGTATTATATAAATGATAATGATGGCTACTAAATTAAATACATATAAATAAAATATTTAATCTTACACTGCCACCATACCGCCTGTTCCGTTACCCGCATCAACACCAAGGCAAACCGTTTCCGCAGCAACATATCCCATTTACACATCATCACCCACACCGGCAACAACCTTCTCCACCTCCATCATCGTTAACACCCCATTCCCACTAAAACTTCAACCCAAAATTGTTTCTAAAATTGTCACCATACACACCAACCCAAGCTCCTTACTATTGAGACCACGAAAGCCTAATACTAACTCATCAGCCCGCAAAAAAAAATCGTTTACAGGTTTCGCCCCACCATAAAAAACGGCGACTATGATTTCAGCTACGAAAAAGATGAAATTCCCATCGTTCATCACGACAAGCGGAAGACGTGACTGGCGCCCACCATGGCGACCCGTTGAGACCTCACCAAATGCAACCGAAAGAATCGAATGGTGACCGCCATGGCAACCACCTTGGCGGCCGGTTGTGACTACACCAAACTCTTTTGGGAGAGTCGAATGGCGACCCCCGTGGGAGTTCATACCGTCCTTGAGGACAAGGACGTTTACGAGCGGTGGGCATTGATACGTGCACAACTACCCCACGTAACCATGCACCACTACTTGTTTATTTTCCATTGTTTCCAACTATTTATTTTATGCACGTAGCAATTAGATTAAGTCATGCACTAGTTAGTTGTTTTTTATACCCATTTGTTAGAGTTAGTGGGTTAGTGGTACTTTTTACTTTGCAGTTATTTTCTTTCATTGTGTAGCCTATAAAAGGCCATTTATGTTTTGAATGAATCAACAAAAAAACTGATGCAAAATTAGAGTCTTGTTCTTTATCTATTTCTTGGAGTTTAACCCACTCTACGGGTATATCTATCGGGAGATTAGCCATCTCGAATCGGCTTCTATCAGTCTCTCTTTTAAATGGTCGCGCCATGTTACTTTCGTTACTCATGTTTGGAATTTCAAGGTTTGTGATGTGAAGTGATTCTTGTGTATTTGGTCATTTGATGGAAGTGCAAATTATAACTTTTATTTCAGAGGTCCGGGGTTTGGGTATGTCTGATACAGCTGCAAATTAAAACTTTTATTTCATTTCAGGTGGAAGCCTTTATTCCAAAAGCCTTAGTGGCATAGTAGGTCAATATGGTCGAGGCATAAAGTCTAAACTATCTTGGAGATAAAAAGGAAGCTATTAGGTGGAAATAAGGTTTTTAATGAAGAGATTAAGAGGATATGAGGTATTCAGAAGGATATATGGTTATATAGTGTGGTTGTGGCTGAAGGAAGATAGAAGGTTTACAAGAGAACCCAAGTTATAAGACTATGGGGTATGGGGCGTGGGTTGGGTACAAACGCCCAAGTCACCACCCCGGGTGGGCTTGGGTTTCGGCGTGGCCCCTTGGGCGGGGGTTTCAGCCCGGGCGTTGGGCGGGCCTAGCGGTTATCCGTGGCCGGCTCTCATTGGTTGGGTTGGCTAGGCTATAGGTGTAGGATTTAAATTTTAAAAAACAACCGTTTGGCTTGGCCAAACGGTTACCCCAACTACTATAAAACCCCTCATCGCCCTGTTCGAAATCTACCTAACGCTTTAATTAGGGGTTTTTTTTATATGTCTAATTATGTTTTTTTTAGATTGTAATCCTTTTTTTTGTATGATTTTGTAATTTTTAGAAAATTTTAATAATAGTTTTAGGCTTTTTTTTTTTTTAATTTTGTGTGTATTTTTATAATAATTTTAGGCATTTTCTCAATTTTTTTATAATAATTGACACGTGGCCAACCCACGCGGGCTAGCCACGCCTCGCCATACCGACCCAACCCACATGTGACCAGCGGTGCCCCTCGAAATCCACGTGTCAACCCTTGCGTCAAACCCCCGCCCCACCATACCCCACGGTCTAAGATGTGTATGTACACCTAAAGCTCATCGAGATGCAGTTAAAGCAAGCAGCAATAGTTTAACATTCCTAAGTGTCTAGCAACAGTTTAGCATTCCTAAGTGTCTAATATGTGTTCCGAGTTTAGCATTCTTTTTCTTTACCAATCTTTAGTAAGTTGTTTAAAGATATAATAAATGATTACTAACTAGTATACAATTGACGAATATTTATCTTATTATTATTATTTTTTTGAACGGCAAAAGACGAGATTTCAAATACACAATTGACGAAATTTTATCTTATTTAAAAATACGAGATGTCAAATACACAATTGACAAATATTTGTTATTTAGTCAATGTTTTTATCAATTTATTGGTGGGAAAAAATGTCTACATGGATCTACTGTTTATTTGTCTTTTTGTGTTTTTTAGAAATTTGAGAAATATAATTAGAACACACTAAAGTAGCAAAACTTTTACATCTGATATTATGAAACTAGTATTGAGCACCCTCACGTTGCTGTGGGGGCAAACACCAATGTCACACTTCTGCCAGCGACCACCAACCCTGAAGTTGCGGCGTGTTAATGCGAAGAAATTAAACAGAAACGTAAAGCATATAAAAAATAACTACATCGATCTAGGACCTGCGCGTTACCATGAACCTGTCAAACGGGAAAACAAATAATTTGTACTTACGTGAATCTATGTTATTGTAATTTTTTAATTAGTTATACAAATTACAACCCAAATTTAATTTCTAAACGAATTTACTTGTGTAAAATATTTTTTTTAAACCAGACATTAATTCCCAGACCCATACCCGATTCCAATACTCAGTTATGCCGGAACCCGATCATACCCTACACGGGAACATATAGTATGGGCCATGATGGATCACAATGGATATTAGTAGATTATACATGTCTTAATGGATTATCTTGGGCCTTAACGGATTACGGTGGACAATTGTAGATCATACATGTCTTAATGGACTATCACGGGCCTTAATGGGTCACAATGGACAATAGTAGATCATACACGTCTTAATGGACTATGTTGGGCCTTAATGGATTACCTTAGTGGATCACAATGAACAATATTAGATCATACATGTCCTAATGGACCATGTTGGGCCTAATGGATCACAATGGACAATAGTAAATTATACATGTCTTAATGAACCTTGTTGGGCCTTAATGAACCACGATGGACAATAGTAGATCATACATGTCTTAATGGATCATATTGGGACTTGATGAATTACAATAGACAACGGTAGATCATATATGTCTTAATGGGTTAATTTGTGTCTTAATAGATCACAATGAACAATAATAGATCATATATGTCTTAATGGACCATGTTGGGCCTTAATGAATCATGATGGACATTGGTAGATCTTATATGTCTTAATGGACCATCTTTGTCTCCTATAACATCTCTGAAACCTAGGCATCACCTTCTCCCCGGAAACCCGAGCCACCCTCTTCGTCACCGGTAAACCTAATCCCCCTAACCATCGTATTCCTCAAAAGGTTACAAAACTGTAACTATCATCTGTCTTAAATTGGAAAAGCTCACTGGATATTCCAATCAGAACCCTAGCCGCTAAGGCTGGCGACAGCTAGGTCTTTTAAACCGACAATCTCTCTTATCTGTTCAATGGTTCTTTCTCTGGTGTTGTGGTGGTGGTCTTTTGCCCCAATTTCACAAATTCATCTAAATCTGAATTGGGTTTATTAGATGTGGTTGCTAGATGGTGGTAACAGCTGATGCAGGTGATCAGTGGTGGTCCACAGTGGAGGTTGGTTGGGGGTTAACGGCGGAATGGGGGTGGTGGTAGGGTGGTGACGGTGGTGGGGTTAAAGGGTTTTTTTTATTAAATAGTTTACTGGGTTTCTTAAAGATGGGCATTGTGGGGGTGTGGGTGGCGGAGGTGGGTGTCGGTGGTGGATGTGGGTGGAGGTAGTGAAGTGGGTGCCGGTGGTGGAGGAAGGTGAAGGTGGGTGGCGGAAGTGGGTGATGGCGGTGTGTGGTTCACGGAGTTGGTGGAGGAGGGTGAAGGTGGTAGCGGTGGAAGGTGGTGATGGCTGCCATTTTGGAGGTGGAGGAGTAACCGGTGGTTGTGGTTTTAGAGAGAGAGTGTGTGTGAGATATAAGAGAGAGAGAGAAAGGGCTGTAAGTGTGTATTTATAAATTAAATATATTTTAAAAAGGGTAAAATGTTTGTAATAAAAGAATGGATCAAAATGGCATCTGAAAAGATTTAAATTGAAAATCCCCAAAATACCCCTGGTTAAAAATGAGGTTTTTAGACGGAGTTAGGGTATGTGATCAAAATGGCAACAAAAGGAAAATGTCAGGGACCCAGAGGCAAAAATAAAATTTATTTAGACTAAAATGACAAATTTGGACAAAACTCAACGACTAAAATGGCAATTTAATTTTAAAAGTATAAAAAATACTTTTCCTCCTAAAATTTTCACCCTTAAAAATTTCCCTCCAACCTAGTCTGGCTCCCAATTTGAACTCCCCCAAAAATTTTCTAAAAAACAACAGCAAAACATATCAAAACCCTAGCTTCCAGTTTCAGACCAGTGGTTTCCAACTCTTCGACCACCATCGTTCCCCCGCCCCCTGGTTGCCTCTCTCACCTTTGTCAGATTATACAAGGAAGTCCCTAAATACGACAAAGGAAGAATAATAGGAGTCCGTGGCCGAGTCAATGAGATCTTCTTCGGTAAATCATACAACCCATAAACGTTGCTCATTTGCTGTTGCTTTCAAGAATTACTCCAATTAACCTGATTTTGCAACGATTGCAGTGAGCACAATTAGATTATTAACTTGAATTTCTATTGTATTGTTGTATTAGAGGGTTTGTAGAAACTACGGTCAGAAGATGGCTGTTGAATATTTAGAGCTCTTAATGCTGCTAAACTAGAGAAGGTCATAATTTATATGATATTTAATTGATTTGTGTTTAAATCTTGTGGTATAGTTTGAACGTTAACAAACTTTTTTTTGTATATTGATGTTTGTGGTTGAAAGCTAGATTTGCATGATGAACACCACCTTGATAACCTCGTGGTCTAGAGTAGGTGATGGCTTCAATAATGCAATAGGGAAATTGAAACTTGTATTGAGTTTTCTGCAGCTAACCTTGTGCAGGTATGGTATTTGTTTAACTTCAGTTAATGATATGAAGTTCTCAAGTTTAATGTTAATTCATGCTACATCTAGATTGTTAGAATATTCAAGGTTATGCTTTTTTGTGATGAATTAACTCAAACATGCTATTTTACTATGTAAAGGTTCTATTAATTGCCGTATGTTGGGTATTAATACTATTTACTTCATGTATAAGTATAATATACTACTAAAGCAAGTTTATTTAATATTTTACTCATAATCTAATATAGGGGTGTAAAAGATTCGAGCCGAGCCGAGCCCGAGCTCAACTAGGCTCGAGCTTGAGCTCGCGCTCGGCTTGTAGGTAATTTTTCAAGCTCGGTCTTGGCTCGGGCTTGACTCGTTTATTATTTTTATTAACTATTTTATATTATATATAACTATTGATATTTATTATTTAAGTATATATTTAATATATTAATAAAACATTATATGATCGTTTAGGCTTGGTTCGGCTAGAGCTTGATAAGTGAAGCTCAAGCTGGTTTACTAAACGGGCTTATTTCTAGGCTTGTGCTCGGGCTTGTTTAAGCTTGGCTCATTTGCACCTTCAATCTAATCTTATAAAAATAAATATTAAAATCACCATTTTGTTTACATGGTGATCTGGATGTTGATAAACGGATACCAAACTGCCACAAGTCTAAGTAGCTTCTAGAATCAACTATGCAAGTTTCTGCGTAGACTTTTCCATATGCTTGCATATATCATTGAGATATAGTGTGTGATCAATTTGATTCTGTGATGTATCACATGCTTTGATAACTTCCAATGAACCCAATTGATAGTTGTTATATATATATTTTTTTACATTTTAAGTGTGTTTTTTTAAATACCATTACATGATGAGTGTTGGAGATAATTTTTGAGCCCACACCTAATTGCATTTGTAGTTTTAAGTAACGATTTTCATTACTTGTTTCAGTGACTTCCCTTGACCAAATGTACAGTTCTAGTATGAAGTTTCTCCAGGCAAGTTTTCCTTTCCTCTACTTGACCAAATGTATAGTTCTGGAGAGTATGTTACAACATGAGGAGGATATCTTAACATTCTATGTTATTTTAATATTCAGGAGCTGGCCCAATTGCACACCAGGACTCTTCTACTAGTTGTATAGTTCTGGGATGAGCTTTGTAAAAAGAAGCACCCAAATGAGCATAGTCTTAGAGGGCTAATATGATCCGCGTAAGTTGTTTTGTTAATAAAATATGTGACCTGCGTAATCTGATTAACTGCTTGGTTGTATTATTGTTAACCAGATGCACCTGCAAAATATATATGTGCCACAACAAGCCTCGACTCCCAGCTAATGGGACATGAGAAATCACACGGCTTCGCCCATCAATGTTGTGGAGTGGTGTTAGGCCTTCTAGATCTGGTTTACACAATTCCAAAGCTGTCACCACATGTACACTAATTCTTTGCAAGCTTACAAGTGTTGTATTAGGTTTATATTTTGCTCTACGTTCTGGTTCTTCAACACCCCTCCATCTTATTCGGGATCAGGTTAAACTTGTACATTGATCATATAAATTACATATTTTTCCAAATTGGATTCATGAAACTAAAATCTTAGTTCACCTTTCACAACAGGCGGGCGATTACCATTTCTAGAATCGGAGGAACTAGAATCGGGCAAAGGCAAGAAAGAAGTGGAAGCAAAACATGTGAGTTATTCGTACATGTTTTTCCATATGATATTTGCAATAGCAAGCATGTATTCGGACATGCTTTTATTGGGACAGAGCAGTTCAGAATGCTCGGATCTCATTGATACCGGGTGGCTGGTCATTGATTGAATTGTTCACAATTTGCATCCAGTGGCAAGTCGTTGATTTTGCATCCAAATCATGGAGCATTCCACAAAGGCAAAACAACTGGATATATATTTGCAGCACTTTTAAGTCTACAAGCAGTGAGTATATGGATTTGAAGACAATAGCCAAGAATTAGTTCTTTGTTTATGTGTAGAGGCATTCCCTTTGCAACTTTTGTAGTTAGGTTTTGAGAAATTTATGTCTTTCATATGTATTTAAATTGAAAACTTATGTATGGATTTTGGTTTATTATTGTTAATATAATTTGGTTTTTAGGTTTTCTCATGGTTACTTTTGTTTTAGTTTTATAAAATTTTGAAAATAAAATGGCTAATTATATGAAAATGGCCGCATAAAACCATAATAAATGTGTGACCAAATGTTAGAAAATAGTCACACTTAAATTATAAATTTTCATGTGGCAATACATAATTGTTAGCCACACTTTCGTCAGTTTGTTTTTTATGTGGCGGAAGCATAACAATTGTCACGGAAAAACAAATCATGTGTGACCAAATGTTAGGCACACTTAAAATTATAAAATTTCATGTGGCTATACATAACCATTAGCCACACTTTCGTAACATTGTTCTTTTTTGTGTGATGACATTATAGCAAAAGTCACAGGGTGAACAAATATGTGTGACCAAAGGTTAGATAATAGCCACACCATAGCCACCTTGTTTCTTTTTTGTGTGATAGAATGATAGAAATTGCCATAAGAAAAAGAAATATGTGTTACCAAAGGTTAGACAATAGTCACACTTAAAAATACAATAGTTCGTGTGGCTATAAATAATCATTAGCCACACCATAGTCACTTTGTTTTTGGTTTGTGTGTCTGTATAACAGAAACAACCACACTTACAGTAAGTTCATGTGTTTGTATAACAGAAACAACCACACTTATAATAATTCATGTGGCCGTTGCTACCATTTAGCCACACTTAATGGGAAAAATGCTTAATTACAACAACACTTTTTGCCACACTTTTTTTTAATTAATGTGGCTAAAACAAATATTTTTGGTAATTTATGTGACTATATAGCAGTAACGGTCACACTTAAAGTAAATACATGTGGCCGTTGCTATCCTTTAGCCACACTTAATAGAGGAAATGCTAGATTTTAACAAATAATGTTGGTACCTTTTAGCCACACTTTTAAGCTCGCCACTAAAAAGTATGTGTAGCCGTATGATACCTACGATGACTTGAGCTTTGGCCACACTTGACCTGAAAAAAATATGTGAGGCGAAAGACAAATATTTTTGGTAATTTATGTGACTATGTAGCAGACCTTTTCAGACCTATGGGAATCATATTGCCACATACGCTTCCTATTGGGTCACTTTTCAGACCTTTTTCAGTTCTGAGCTACCTGCATTATTTGTACATTTATGTGTCTGTAACTTTGTCTTGTTTACGTTATATGTTATAGGTCTTTTGTAATCGAGTCTGCAAGTTCCGTCAAGTCTACCTAGTCGGATATCCTCCTATCTTACTTGGTATGACGTTTGTCTCTGTATTGTAATGTTTAACATAATGCAAGTGTGCATTTCTGTTATGTTTGTCTGTTTGTTTGTTCTCATGCTTAAACTGTGTAACAGGTACATATGTTCTGTCCATATTTAATATTTGACGAAGAATCAATCTTCGTCAAACATCATGGTGGCGAACCTTCCATTGATCGTCGATATATGTGTGTGACGAAGGTTCAATCTTCATCACACATATCCTTCGTCGTTTAATGGTTCACCAGTGGACAATATATATTGCTTGTTATGTTTAATAGTTCAGGTATGAGAGCATAGAGAGAAACTTAGAGTTTATCGTTCAATCATTGTGTGTATATGTTTGATGCTGTTCTCGTCCTTTTAATCTAAAGTGAATCTTTGGTTATCTATTTGTGTTGTTTGCAATACTCTGTTTGGTTTGCACCGTCATGGGGATTCCGCACTCGTGATTGTGTTTGTGATAAACAGGGACTAGGTTTTGTATAGATCCTCCGAGAAAAACAGACCTACAAGTGGTATCAGAGCCTTGGCTCTTTTCCTTGTTTAAAACCAAACATTGTTGAGTTTTATCAAGTTTGTTTATGATTTTCATGAAACTGATCTTTTTGAAAAAGTTTATGTTTTTAAGTAAAAGTTTCTGAAATCTGGGAAAATCAGTGTTTATCATGTTATTTTGCTGTAAGTTTTATAGAAAACCTTGTTATATTGCATGCCTACATGTTAGCATTTGGTTTTTGTTGAAAGTTTAAGCAAAATAGTGTTTCGGAAAATTTCTCCGGTGAAAATTTGGCAGGAATATTCATCAAGTTCATAGTTGCATTCAAAATGTTCTTGACTATCTTCAAAGTGTTCTTGATAATATCTGTTGTTTGATCTATACCTGAGTTTCAATTATTTTGTTTGCATTATTGGTCCTTCATTAAAATATATTTGTTTGACAAATTTAAAAATGATGATGATTTGGGTCTGTTGGGTCTGTCACAGCAAGTTATTAGCTTGAAAAACGTGTCACCAACTTGTGTTATATAATATTCGTTCTGTTTGGAAAAATATCTAACTGTTCGTCAAGTTGTGTTAAACGAAGTTTTATTCTTCATCAAAATTGTTTCAGGCGAAGATTACCATTCTTCGTCAAAGTTGTGTTTGACGAAGATTCAAAACTTCGTTCGTCGCACAGGACTTCGTCGCCTTAGACTTCGTCGTTCAAATACTTCGTGGATACTTCGTCGTCGTCCATAGTTCGTCGCACAGGACTTCGTCTCCTTAAACTTCGTCGTTCAAATACTTCGTGGATACTTCGTCGTCGTCCATAGTTCGTCGTACTTACTATAGTTCGTCGCCCATAGTTCGCCTTATAACTGTCATTTGTTAACAGAAGCTTTGCAAAACTATCTTAACCATTTTGTTTTCAAGTGTTTGATCAGGTACTCTCATACATACATCAATCATGAGTACTAACCCTTGGGATTGGAGCAGTAGCTCAAGCACGGCTCTAGATCCGACCTCCGCAGTGGCGTGGATCAAGAATATGATGCCACAACAAACAATTTCTGCAGGTCAATGGGCATGTGTAGCAAATCAAAATCAAATTATTCAGAATTTGCTAATGAGCGAAAGTGAAACAGGTAGCAACAATCGACCGCCAAAGCTAAATCATATGAATGACTATCCATCTTGGAATGGCCGATTTTATACTTACGTTCTAGGGCAAAACACCGAGCTATGGATATGTTTCACTACACCATACAACACAGCTCTTGAAGAAGCAGGTTCAAATCCAACAACATTGGCAAATATTACTGAAACAGACAAGAAAGCGTACGATCTTGAAAAGAAGGCGTTTGCTATTTTGACGCAAGCTCTCCACAAAGACATATATCACCAATTCTCTTATTGTAATACAACAAAAGCCTTGTGGGACATCCTAGTTACAAGAGGAGAAGGGAATGCGGCGACAAGGAAGACTCGCCAAGACTTGTTGAAAAAGGAGTTTGACGCATTTTTGTTTATGGAAAACGAAACTTTAAATGAAATGGAAACTCGTTATTATCATTTGATAAGTGAAATGTTTTCTTACCAGCTTACTGCAACTTCACAAGAAATGGTGACAAACTTTGCTGATGCTCTACCACCGAAGTGGAGCCCTTTTATTGAACTATTAAAGCATGCAGGTGTCTTAGATACTGTCAGTATCTATGAATTCGTTCAAAAGCTGGAAAATAAAAATGAAGAAGAAATCCGGAAGGAGAAACGAATCTCAACCCCTCGAAATCCATAAATGTACTTTGGAGGGATTAATCCTGTGGCAAGCTCCAGTCAGCAACTAAAACTTCAAACGGCGTTCATATCAAATTCAAGCCCGTTTCCTCCAGTCACAAATGTTAATCCTTTTGGATTTGTGCCCGAACAACCTCAACCTAAACCTCATTTTGATACTAGTGCCTGGTTCCCGCAATCACAACCTCAAGTTGCTCAACCTCAATTTGATCCTACCACTTGGTTCCCAAAACCGCAAGTTGTTACCCCTCCACCTCAACCTCAACAAGCATTCTATGGTAACAATTTTACTCAATAGCAAAACCCCAATACCGCCAGACTTGATACTTCAAACCTTCCCAAGGTCAATGTAGAAGTTGCCAAAGAACACATGGAACTTCTTAGCACAATGGTCAATGCTTATTGTGAGTTGGTTGCAGGTTAGATTGGAAACATAAATCTGACCAATGAAGATTATCAACAGATTGATAGGGATGAAATGGAGTAAATGGATATCAAGTGGGCTTTTGCAAGCGCGGTTACACGAGCTAAAGACTACATGAGCAGAACCGGGAAGACTAATTTGGAAAGCAAAAGAGATACAAAGTACGGGTTCGACAAAGATGCTGTCACGTGCTTTAACTACGGAGAAAAGGGTCACTTCAAGCGTGAGTGCACTCGCCCTAGCAGACAAACGAATCAAAATCCCTTCAGGAATCAAACAAGTACTTCCAACCAGAATCAAGCTAACCAGGAAAGAAGGATAGAAGCTGTCAACAACCAGACAAACACCACCAACACTAACCAATCGGGTCCTTCTAACACCAACCGTGCATTACTTGTTCAAGCTGATGAAAATTGTGATTGGTCCGTACAGTTTGGAGGTGGCGATCAAGGAGGAACCGCATGCTATGCTAAGATCATTAATCACATCAAGCATGTGCGTAAGGAAGAATTCTCCGAAAGCGATGATAACTCGGGTTATACTGGTAGTTCAGATGAGTAAAGCTCGAGCATTGGAGATTATTGTTCAGAATCAGATGTAAAGGAGGGAAGTGATTCTGATATTGATAGTTTATTGATGGAAGCTGAGAAGTTAAAGTGTCAGAAATCTGTTCTGATCAAGAAGGCTGATATTGCATCAAAAGAGATGGAGAAGTTCTTTTCCGAAGATGGATCTTTCTCTTACCAGACTGCCCTTATGGTAAATGTCGCAGCCTCTTCAAGTCAGGTAAATTCTGATATTCCTACTCCTAGCATATGTAGTAACTGTGCAGATCTTAAACATGAATGTGCTGAATTGAAACATGAATCTTAAACGGTTTATGGTCATAACCAGAGTTTAGTTATTGAATTGTCAAAATGCAAAGAGGCAAACATGGCCTTGGCTCGCAATGGAAAGGATTTCAAATCAGTCATTGAAACTTTAAAGAAAAGTGTTTCCGAATTGTCTAAAACTATTTTTAACAAACAAACTGGTATTAATAACTACATTAATATTATTGAGGAAACAAAGAAGGAGCTAGCAATGGCTGAATATGAGTACGAAGTGATCAAGCTCAAATTGGATAGTTATTCTAACTCCTGATATGTGCTTGATCACATCATTGACATTCAAAAACTAAAAGGGAACGTGAAGGGCGTTGGGTATAAGTCGTATCCACCACCTTTGAGACACAACTATACCAAGATGCCTGATGAGGAGGAAATGCCTCGGTTTGAACCAAGTGTATCTCTTGATTATGAGGAGGTCACTACAGGATTAGGGTTCAAATCGGACAGTTCCTCAGTTAGCTCATCTAAAGGAATAGAAAATTCTACATCTACGGAACAAAGTGCTCCAACTGTTGAGGACTATGATTCAGATGATGAATCAGATGTGAATGATCAGGATAAATCTCTTGATAAGATGAAAGGAGTAGAAATTCCAATTGAGAATCATATTTTGTGTGATCCTCCTACTCCTGTTGTGCACTCTATTGCTAAACAAGAGATAGATCCTATCAAGGAATCTATGTCTACCGTTAAAAGTGAGAATATGTTGTATACTTTAGTCGGTGATGGTAGAATATATTCAAACAAAGATTTTCCAATCAAAAACGTCAATCAATCTCTGATTGATAAAGTGTTTGAAGATACTACCAGTAAGTTTTTAGGAAAAGCGATCCCGAGAGTTTCTGTAACTCAGTGTGATCATATTCCAAAAGCTAAAGTTAGAAAAAATTTTGGAAACCAACGATTACCGACAAAGCAACAACCTATCTCTTTTAAGGGTAAACAGAAGGAACAACGAGCTTCAAAACCTAAGGTTTCACAACCAAAGGTAGAACCAAAAGGGGCTCATTTCAGAAAGAAGGACAATGATGTTAAATTTGTAGCATCAAAGGGTACTGATAAAGTGGAGACTTTTGAAAATAAATTAAATACCGAATTTATTCAACAAGTCAAAATTTTAAAACGTAATAGTCAAAACAATTACACTCAACACACAAATGGGTGTGATCAAGGAACAAGTACCTTTGGGTCTACAAGTTCAACATTAGGTTATCAATCAGAATCTCCTAAGTTTGTTGAAATGAGATCTTGTTTTAAATGTGGAGAGTTTGGACACATCATCAAAAACTGTATAAACTCTCCCAAAGAAAAGTTTGTAGAGATAGCCCCTCCTAATAAAGGTCACCAACAACGCCGTTTTGTTTCACCACAACAATATAAACGCGATGTTAAAGAACAAGAAACAAAACAACGACGTCAAAACGTTAAGGCGATTGAGAAGGCTTTAAAACCGGAAGTAAAATCTGTTAAAAGGGAACCAAGTTCATTACAACCGTTAAAATCAGAAATTTCAGAATCTGTTAATAATACACGGTCTGGTAAAAGAAAGAAATCTTGGAAACCTAGAACCGGTAAACTCTCAAGGGGAGACATGAAATTTCCAAATCATCAAGAAATAGAAATCACATTTCTTGATGATCAGGGACGACCCAAGACCACTAAGGCTTGGGTCCCCAACTCCAACTGATTGTTGAATGATATGTGCAGGGTGTTCCAGGAGGAACTGTTAATAGTCATTGGATTGTTGACAGTGGAGCATCTAGGCACATGATTGGCGACTTACGACTTCTTTATGATGTAAAAACCATTAGAGGAGGTTATGTCGCATTTGCTGGAGACAAAGGCGGGTACATCACTGGAGAAGGAATGATCTCCAATGGTGTTGTGAGTTTCAATAAAATTAATTATGTAAGACAAATTGATCACAATCTTCTGAGTGTTTCGCAAATCTGCGATAAGAAGTTCACCGTGCATTTTGATGATGCCGGTTGTTATGTGCTGAAGCCTGGGTTTAAAATTCCAAAGGAATGGATTCTCTTATCGGCTCCAAGGATTAATGATCTTTATATTCTTGACATGAGCCAGGCAATTATAACATCTGCACAAGTCACTTGTTTTGTCTCGAAAGCCATAGAGAAGGAGTCTATATCTTGGCACAGACGAATGAGGCACATTCACTTGAGAAAAATGAACCATTTGGTGAAAAAAAATCTTGTAAACGGTGTGCCTGTGAAGAATTTTCATCTACAAGATGTCTTTATTTCTTGCCAGAAGGGAAAGCAAGCGAAGAAATCTCACCCGATTAAGAAAGTCAACACTGTCAGCATACCTCTTGAACGTCTTCATATGGACCTCTTTGGACCTATGAAACACAAGACAACCTTTGGGGATGCTTATTGTTTAGTGGTTACTGATGACTACTCTAGATTTTCTTGGGTATCGTTTATGGCACACAAGAGTGAAACTCCTGAAATCCTCAAGAATCTTCTTACTTTGCTATAAAATCTATACACGTTGAAAGTGAAGAGGATCCGAAGCGACAATGGCACTGAGTTCAAAAACCGCATAATGGATGAGTTCTGTACTTCTAAGGGCATTCTTCAAGAGTACAGTTCTCGCTACACTCCACAAAAAAACAGTGTCGCTGAGAGGAAAAATCGAATGATAATAGAAACTGCAAGAACGATGTTGGTAGGGTCGGAGCTTCCTGTTCAGTTCTGGGGGGAAGCTGTTGCTACTGCTTGCTATACTCTAAACAGAGTTCTCATAGTTAAAAGGAATGACAAAACTTGTTTCGAACTATTGCACAAAAGGAAACCGGACGTTTCTTACTTAGAACCTTTTGGCGGTCCATACATAATGATTGAACCGCATGGAAAGTTTGGCGCCAAGGCTATCGAGGGATTCTTCCTTGGATATGCTACTCCGAATTTTCGTGTGTGGAATTTGACAACAAAAAAGATTGAGTTATGGGGTGAAGTAAAGGTTCAAAGGTATATTAACTGTGTAAGAACTCCGGGTGATCCTTGGATGTTCGATTATGATGGGCTATTCGACTCTTTTAATCTGCCAACCTTTGATGAAGCATATGCAGCTGCTCAAATGTTATTGGAAAGTGATAATGCAGTTGACTCGTCTTTGGTATGACCAATTGTTGTTAACCCTCAAGCTTCTACTTCGGTTAACAATATTGCTCAAAATGAGGAAGTTGAAGGTGCCACTGATTACAATGTGTCGTCGGAAGATGATGTATTAAATGATACGACTGAAGGCTCTGCGGCTCCAGGTGTTCCTATTCAAGGTACTGCTGAAGCAACTACTCATGTGCAGAATGTAGACACTACTGAAGGAAATGCATCCACATCGACGTCTATGCCCGGCGTGGATTTGGTTGTTGATCATAATTTTCACAATTTGGGTATTAATACTCGTGTTCCTGATGTTCCTAAAATGAGAATTCATGATACTCATCCGCAACAGAATGTTATTGGAGATGTCCACACTGGAGTGCAGACGCGTAATCAGCTGAGAAACAACCAGAATCTTGGTTTGTATTCAGCTATCAGAGAATCAGGTTTACAAAATGATTGGTCCTTCGCGTATTATGTTTCACAAGAAGAACCAAAATCTTGGAAAGAAGCTCTAAAGGATAATTCTTGGGTGTAAGCAATGCAAGAAGAACTTTAGCAATTCCAGAAACTGGGTGTCTGGAGACTCGTTGAAAAACCCGATGATTACAAGAAAATTGGCACTCGTTGGGTATACAAATGCAAAAAGGATGATCGTGGAGTGGTCATTCGCAACAAGGCGAGAATAGTTGTTCAAGGTTTTCGGAAAATCGAGGGAATTGACTACAACGAGGTTTATGCACCTGTTGCACGTCTGGAGGCTATTCGGATCTTTCTAGCTTATGCTTCTTTCAAAGGATTCAAAGTCTATCAGATGGACGTCAAAAGCTCATTCCTTCATGGTATCGTTGAAGAAGAGGTGTATGTCGAACAACCTCCTGGTTTTGAAGATTCTATTCATCCCTATCGGGTTTGGTTGCTCAACAAAGCTCTCTATGGTTTACATCAAGCACCGAGGGCTTGGTACGCAACTTTATCTACTTATCTGCTGGAAAATGGTTTTCGACGAGGTCTTATCGACTGTACTCTTTTCATCAAGGAAATAGATAGAGATCTTCTGCTGGTACAGGTATACGTTGATGATATCATTTTTGGTTCAACTAACGATGCTTTGTGCAGGCAATTCGAGCATGATATGCAGGAGAAATTCGAAATAAGGGCAATGGGGGAGATGAATTTCTTTTTGGGCCTACAAGTTGAACAAACTGAGTCTGGGATATTCATCCATCAGACTAAATATGTTGGTGACATCTTGAGTCGGTTCCAGATGTCTGATGCAACGCCCATTGGTACCCCACTTCCGACTAATCACGGGATTACTCCGGGCTTGAAGGGTGAAAGTGTCAACTCTTCCTATTACCGCGCTATGATCGGATCTTTAATGTATCTCACTGTCTCGAGGCCTGAAATAATGTATCCAACGTGCCTGCTCGCAAGATATCAAGCCAACCCAAAGGCATCTCATCTAGCTGCTGTAAAAAGGATTTTTCGCTATTTGAAGGGTTGCCCGGACACCGGTCTCTGGTACCCTAAGGATGATAGTTTGTAGGACCGTGTTTTCGGGACCGAAACCGTGATTCATGTGAGATTAGTTCAAGACGGGAGAGATTAGAGATGGATAAACAAAACTTCTTTGTATTAATCGATAGTATAACATTACAAATCGGCATGATTACAAGATAACCGAACTAATACCAAAAGAGTATACATCCGGGGAGAGACCAAGTGGTGATCTCTCCCCCAAACACTAAAGCTCACAGTGAACTCTCTCAAATGAGTTCACCCTCTTTCTCTCTCTCAAGTGCAAATGAACCAAAGGGGTGGTATTTATAGCCACACCCATTTCACTTGTACACACACACACGGTCAAACACATAACCCTCTCGTTTGACCACTTCAAACGAGCGGGTCAATACACATTTTTTTGACCGTTTCACTAACTATTACATATTCAACATAAAATAAATATAATCTATTCGACAAGCATCAGACACAAAATCTGCATCAACAAATCCCCCCTTCTCCGTTGCTGTCGAATGCTGAAAATGCAACTGCAATCGATCTTCAGTCAAGTATTTATCTTCTCTGTGTTAACAAATTCCCCCTTGACCGATGATCCAGGTAAGTAGTATCTTGACACTCCTTGTATAATAGTTCCCCCTCAAAGTACGCGTATCCGTGTTGGGTGTTGTGCAATTTCCTCACAAGGCTCAATTGACCGATCTTCCGCTGATCTTCCAATACTCCAACCGACATTTGATAAGGGTTCCATTCTTTAAGAACTGCATCAAGTCTTGATCTGTCATAAGAACTCTATTTCATTCAAGCATACTACATTGGTAGAGATTTCTGGTGAACTGTCTTCTGTAAACCGTCTTTGTGGAAACGACCAAGTAATGCACTTTAATCTTCAGCATCAACACTCAGGAAAGTCAGCTAGACCAAGTGTATCCCTTGCAAGCTCAACCAAACAGCACGCTTAGTTGAACTACATCCAGATCTCATTGTCTCGCCTTTGTGAAGTTGACCACGTAATGCACTACGGATAATCAGCATCAGTACTCAGGAAGTCAGCTTGACCAAGTACATCGTTTGCAAACTCAACGAATTGAGTTACCCCCATATCCCTGTAAAATCCCAAAGAAACATCAAACCCAAAACAGAATCCTGCAGGTCTTCAGCTTTGAACTATCAGCTTTCATAAAGATTTCCCCGGGTCTTCAGTGAACAGCGCTTTGAAACTAATGTCGACTTTAGATACCTGTATGTTTCCGTGCAAAACCCTTCACACTGGTTGGAGAATTAATTAAAATCCTTAAATATGTGTCTTTGCAAAACATTCCATGCCGAACCGTTTGTATCACCAGAAAATCTCAAACTCTACCACCTGTGAATGCGTTTAGAAATTTACCGTAGAAATTCAACATATGAAAATTTTTATCCCCCCATTTCTTTGGTAAGATCTCTAAACCTTAACAGATTCTCTCCACTTCAAAGAAACTATCGTCAATTTCACAGAACAAATTCTCTCCACTGAGTAGAATTTATCTTCAAATGTTCACCAATTCCCTCCACTGAGCGGAACTGTCATCAATTTTCACTGAATGTTCTCGGTTGTTCAAAAAATCATGAAAACGACTTTCTTCTTTGCATATTCTAGTTGAATAAGAACGTCCTCTAGTACCCCGTAGGATCCGACTTGTATCCCTACAAAGACTTTGTGAACTCGTTAGGACCGGTATTGACATTCCAGGTTCATTCAATCGTTACCAAATGTGAGAATATGACAATAAACAAAATGCTTTCTTCTTTGCATATTCTAGTTGATAAAGAAAATCGCCTAGCACCTCATAGGATCCGACTTGTATCCCTCCAAAGACTTTGTGAACTCATTAGGACCGGTATTGACATTCCAGGTTCATACGTTCGTTTTCAAATGCGAGAATATGACAATAAACAAAATGCTTTCGAACATTTACGAATAACCGATAACAATCATAAACATTGACTGACGTACGGAAGTGAACATACCATTTTTGGTTTTTGGCCCATAGTAGTCAAGCCACCAAAATTTGACGTTTGCATCGGTAACCGTGACTACCCCACATTCAAAATAAATCATTTGTTTTCATCAAGCTTCATCATCCAGCGCGCTCCCGAACCCGTACAAATTTGACGTTGACATTTAGAAGCGCGGTTCAGCTAAACTTCGCGAACACCCGACCCCACCTTTCAAATCACTTAGAATTCTTGGCTCAAATATGATCCAAGCTACTATAGTTCGTGGCCCAAAGCTGAATCAAAACATGTGGCCACCAATCTTGTAGTAACAACCTTTGAATTTGGCCCAAAATAAAAAAAATTGTCATCATGCATTTTGCCCCCAAAAAAATCACGGCCCATTTTAATTAGATGGAATCTAATTAAATCCAAAGGTCAACTAATAGTGAATGGCCCAAATAAAACTTGTTGATTATTAAAACAAGAACCCAAACATTCCTGTCGACAACCACCAGACATCATCTTTAAATATGACAGCATATGTAGCCAATTAGAGCAGTCCACATTGACCCCATGTGCATGGCCCAAACAAAACAAGCAACGATTCAAAAGCCCAATTAAGAGACATGACCCAAACTTGATTGACTAGTAATATGATGGACTTTTATCTTGCACAAGTGGGCCCAGAAACATATCTACCAAACCACATGCTTCACAATAGCCAGCCGACATCAACCTTTTATTGTATTTCTTTATTTTTTTATATTAGCAAGATACCTTCTTTCTGAGATACACTATATCCAAAGCCCTTTTCACCTACTTCTTTGTGTCTCTCTCTCTCTTTCTGCGATACCTTCAAAGAGCCCCCCAAAAAAATTGTGCATCTGCCTCTTTCAAGTCTCTCTCTCCGATTCCAACTTCAAAGAATCAAATCAGACACACTTCTTTCTATCTCAGCGATACCGACCAAAACCCCTACAACAATCACCACACACCACCGTGCATCACCTATCTGTTCTGATCGGAGCTTCTCCAGCGACAAATCAACCCGAATCACCGTGAACTATTTTGATCATTTTTAGCCGTCGATGAAGAGATCACTCTCGCCGTCAAGCGGTTTCAATCCGGAAACAACACGACGGACGTTAGTTCCGGTACCGGAGGTGTAACGGAAACCGTAACTAAAACCCTAGGTAACGGTGTTGAAACTGTAACTGAAGCTGAAACTGTTACTGTAACTGATGTAAGGTTCTTTGTCGATGGATGGTGACGAAAAAGGTTCTTCATCAGGAGGGGTTTTTCGTCAAGCAATAATCACAAGGTTTTTCGTCAGTGGGTTTTTCAGGGGGGGGGGGGGCTTCATCAGGAGTGATTAGCTGGGTTCTTCGTCATGTTTCACTTTTGGAGAAACCCTACTTCTTTCTTAACAACCGCCACCACTTCTTCAAGAACACAGCCACTGTTCACTTGCAGATCTGACCAAACACGCCTAAAAAATATAACGGATGATAAAAACTTGTTAAACTTGGTGTAAAACATGAAACCCAACTCTTTTGTACGGTCTGATTCATCTCAGACCCGTAGATTTAGTTCCAAATCTGGGTTTTCTTCATTTCACCATTTTTACATCTTGAACAAAAAATCACAAAAATAAAAGATCTAGAGCACATGTGATTTAGCAAACGGTTAGATTTACTAAATCGGGTACCATGGCTCTGATACCAATTGTAGGACCGTGTTTTCGGGACCGAAACCATGATTCATGTGAGATTAGTTCAAGATGGGAGAGATTAGAGATAGATAAACAAAACTTCTTTGTATTAATCGATAGTATAACATTACAAATCAACCCGATTACAAGATAACCGAACTAATACCAAAGGAGTATACATCCGGGGAGAGACCAAGTGGTGATCTCTCCCACAAACACTAAAGCTCACAGTGAACTCTCTAAAATGAGTTCACCCTCTTTCTCTCTCTCAAGTGCAAATGAACCAATGGGGTGGTATTTATAGCCACACCCATTTCACTCGCACACACACACACGGTCAAACACATAACCCTCTCGTTTAACCACTTCAAACGAGCGGGTCAATACACATTTGTTTGACCGTTTTACTAACTATTACATATTCGGAATAAAATAAATCTAATCTATTCGACAAGCATCGGACATAAAATCTGCATCAACATAGTTTCGATTTGATCACGTTCAGTGATTCTGATTTTGGTGGCTGCATAATAGACAGCAAATCCACAACGGCTGGATGTCAGTTCTTAGGAAATCGCCTGGTCACATGGCAGTGTAAGAAGCAGACTTGTGTCGCAACATCAACTTGTGAGGCTGAATACATTGCTGCCTCAATGTAACACCTCGTAAATTCATGTCCAATATAATATCGACACGTGTCATGAGCTTTAAACGTGTAATGGATTAAATATAAGGGACTAAAGTTGACAAACAAAGAAAATATGTGTGTAAAAGGATTCAAAGTATCAACAATGGATAAATATACCTTTCAACGATCCTACACGATGTTTAAACCCTTAAACGAATGAATTATGAAGCGTATGAAGCCATTTGTGGAAGAAAGTGATAGTTTACAAACCACAAGGGTTAAAAGTGTCAACATGTTTAATTTATACCTCTGAGTGGCCTTTTAGCGAACCAAAAGCTTTGTAATGATTAATTATGCTCACTAGAATAAGTGATAAAAATTTCACAAGGTTTCGATTCCGTATGACAAAGTTATGCTAACATTCGTATGTGAGGGGTTAAAAGCGTCAACTTTGAAATTCAGGGCTTTTCGGGTGATCGTAAAGCTAAAAAAGGACTTAACAAAATTTGGTTATGACTTGGAGCCCTTAAAAGTCAAATTAGAGGGTTAAAAGTGCAAAATAAAATGTTAAAACCACTTTAAAAAGGACCAGGGACCTAAAGTGCAAAAGCTGGAAACTTGTAACCTGAGTCTGGGCTTCATACCGGCCGCGTAAGACCACACAGGTCTTTTACGTGGGCCGCGTAAAAGTCTGCAGCGAACAAAAACAGGCAGATGCCTGTTTTGCAGGTAGCACCGCATTTCAAAGCCATTTTTTCGATTCCAGGGGCCTGAACCAATGGTTTTCCATGCATAGGGACACATGGGGCCATCATAAAACATCTGTAGACTTGTTTGGCATGATCTTGTAAGATTAAAGTCCCTATATAAAGAACCCATTGCTGCAACACTTTTGCATACACTTCAAAAATCATTCAAGGCATTCTCTGGAGCTCTCTGGTCATCAAACGAGTTTTCTTAAGTTCCATAATCGTGCTTAGGACTTCAATTAGGAGACCAGTAAAAGCTACTTGCACTCGCTGATTGTGATGTATACTTGCTCAGGTAAATACCTTTAACTTATTTTCCGTTATACGGGCTTGGGATACGGTATTATAAAAATACCGCTTGGTCGGGTGTGTAGTCATTTAAATCAGATTGTGATTAATGTATTTACATAACCCGTTTTAATCTGTATTGTTTGGTATATGGCCCTTGGGGGGTTAATGACCATGTCCTGGATATCTTTGGCTCATTCATTGAAATGGCCACGACTTAAGCACGGGGTGTAGGCATACACCTGACAGTTGCGTGTGTAAAAGGTACTCCGTAATAAGGAATTAACCTTGCGGGTATTATACTTGTGGCGTGTCAGTTAATCTTGTCCGGCTCTTCTAACCGGCCCTGACAGACGACAAATATGTAAAACTGTATACAAGATGATTTTTAAATAATTGTCCCAAGTTATAAAAGATATTTTGTGCCTTGTGCATTCAAATCAATTTTTCTTAAACTCTTTTCAAAATGAGTCTGTTAATTGTATTTACCAGTGTAAACTGACGTATTTTCCAAAAAGGCTAAGTGCAGGTACTAATCGGAATAGGTTGGCTACTCCTAGCATCAATAAAGAGTCTTGCAAGCTTAGATTCCTTTAAATCTGTTGAACAACGTTTCGTTTTTATTTTCTATCCGCCTGTGGATCTTTTACAACCCTTTTTGTAATACTTGATGTTTCTCTTTATCGGTTTGTAATATTATTATCTTTTGCTTCCGATGTGCATTAAATTGTGTTGTTTGACTATGATGATATCAACTACATCACGATGCTCCCCACCGGGCCCACCGGTAATACGTGGAAATATCGGGGTGTGACACTCAAGCTGTTGCTCTCAAGTTCTGTGGATTCAGCAACAAATGCGCGACTACGGTTTTGAATTCCTATCTACTTCTATTTTTGTTGATAATAATGCTGCCTTACAGATTACTAGAAATCCTGTGAAACACTCCAAGACCAAACACATCGAAATTAAGTATCCCTTCATACGTGATTGTTTTGATAAAAGACTAATCGATGTTGTTAAGGTCCACACTGATGAACAACGTGCAGACCTTTTCACAAATCTCGTTTTGACTATCTTTTGTTGGTCAATGGCATTAAGGAGAAACAAGAGTAAAACTTCTTTCGGCAGATCGTTTTCGTAAATATTTTCTTTAAACTTAAAAATACAAAAAGATTTTCAATTTATTTATCTTTTTGCATTTTAGGGGGAGAAACTTCAAGAAAATACAAAAACATGTGAAAAATTTCTGTCTTTAATTTCTATCCTTTCGTTTGAAAAAAAATTTGAAAAAGTTCAAAAACATTAGAAAATCAAAAATGAGTTTCTTGGATAAAAGAAGGGAAAGTGATGATATACACTGGTGTGGTCTGTCAATATGGTCAAAAACAAAAAGAAATATTGAAAAATGATAAGTAGCTCTACTAATGATGTATTGGTAGGCTCACAATTAGACTAAAATGTGCAGGATGATATAAACCTAACAGACTTCAAGTCAGGTGGGAACCATTCATTGGCATATGGTCTTGGTACCGAAATTTCGTTTGAGAGATTGCCGAGGTTCAGAGATATTTGGTCTTTATGCTGTCTTATCATGTGGGTATCATGGTTGTATCTTTTACCGAAATATAACGGAGACAAAGTCTAGATCTTCCATGATACTATACATACGTGTACATATTGCATACGACCTTCATAAGTGATAAACAATCACATTTCCAAACAAAATAAGTTATAATATATCACAGCTTTCTTGCGGGAGTCAAGTTCGCCTCTTTGTCTGTACATTGGTACTAACATGTTCACGAACTTGCTCCTGTGCCCTCATGCATCTGAAAATCAAGTTCTTCATCAATAAGTGATTTTATCACATAGGGCTTGTTTTCAATAAAAAATAAGTGAGTATCTCACATCATTTTATACGTCAAAACTGATGATAAATGGTATACTCACCGGTAAGATGAACTCTCGTGCATACCTTGATACGGGAATGTGTCGTGTGTGGATGAACACTGACAAGTAAGTAGAATTCATATCGTAAATCATATCTCCTAATTATGATTACATCTGATAAGTTGAGCTTATGTGGATAACAATACCGATAATTGTAGTAGGATACTTATCTAAAGCATAAACCGTTTTGACAAAGACCGCAAGCGGTAATGATTCTCTTACCTTGAAACTCGCAAAAAGTTTGCTTTTGTACAGTGTCTTTATGCTTATTATCGCTTCTCGTTAGTTTTCGACAGTTTAAATTCTGTTTTAGTATAAGGTGTAAAGTTCGTTTTTGATTAGCCGAAGTTGAAACTCAGAGTTTTCTGTCGAAAATCCCAAAACCGACTTGTTTGTGATTTCACTACTTCATAAAATGTCCTTTTGCATTTGATAAATCTAACAAAAGGCAAAATCTGTTCAAAATCAAAAATTGGTGTTTTTGTGTTTGACTGGTCAACGAAGACTCATTAAGGTCTTCGACGAACTTCCTTAGTCGACGAAGATTAAATCGTCGTCGAGATCAGAGTTGGGCTAAGTCATTTAGGCCCAACAACAATCTTCGTCGAGCCCACATTAAACCTTCGTCGAAGATCAAAAGTGGGCTATTTCACTTTGGCCCAAACCAATCTTCGTCGACACTAAACCTTCATCGAGGGATCCGGGTATAAAAGAAGGACCCCACTGCATTATTGGTATCACACTCAAAATCACTTTTACAAAACCCACTATTGTTCACTTTCTTCTTCATCGAAAAACCTCTCCACCGACTCAAACCTTTTGTTAAATTCCTGTTTTCTTTGACAAATCCAAGGTACCAAAATCATCATATAACCTCATAAAACCCACTGTTTATGTCCGATGACTATGAAACCCCTTTGAGATTTGTTGATTGATGATATCTCATATACAATGTTCATGTTCTTGCATTTATTATTTGTTTATGTTTTGATGTGTTAGAATGTAACAGGTCTTATGTGTGGATATTGATGATTATATTTAGGTTTTTGTTTTTGTTTTGGGTATTGAACAGGGTATTAGGTTTACATATGTTTAAAGTTTTGTTTAATGTTTTCTTTGATTTGTTGATGAAAATGTTGTTAGGCTTCGATTCCGTATGAGAAAGTTATGCTAACATTCGTATGTGAGGGGTTAAAAGCTTCAACATTGAAATTCAGGGCTTTTCGGGTGATCGTTAAGCTAAACAAGGACTTAACACAATTTGGTTATGACTTAGTGTCACGGCCCCCGACCCGGTTTTACCCGTTTCAGGAGCCGCGGGACAGAAATCCCGTGGTATTTAATTAAGTGAGTTTAACAGCGGAAGTTTCTTCAGGATCATTTTAAAAACTGAAATATTTCTCGATTATTTTATTTCACAACTCGGGATAAAACCCGGTAATTTACAATCTTGAGAATTCACAAAGAAATATTTTATTTTACAAAACATGTTTCTTTATTTTATACTGAGCCACTTCCTTAAGCTGATAGTGTTTCACGGCACTTTTCCTGGATCACAACAGATCACCTGAAACATGTTTGAAAAAGGTTTTGTCAGCGGGAAATACTGAGTGAATCATTCATTTTGCTAAAATGACTCTTTTGTTATAATTTACAGTATTAAGAGAGATTACAATGTTTATTTCAACCAAATACCCACAGTACTTGTCATCGACTCGTTTCGGTGACTGTGGTCATATTACTATTGAGTCCGTTCACCCAATAGTAACGAGTATCATTAATTAGGTTCGCCCACCTAAAGTGATAAAAACAGTAATACTGTGCACAGTACCCCACATACCGGCTGTAATTTGGTGACTACATAAACTTAATCACTGTAATTATAAGATTGAAAATAAACATACTTTTGTAAACAGATTTGATAAAAAGAGAATAACTCACATTGCAGATTTAGTTATGAACAGAGCTTAGCCTACTGATTAGCCTTGATAACCTAGTTTAAATAATCAAGCACACAAACTAGGTTAGTAACTTAATACAGCATTTACGACAACTCACGAGATTAAAACCTTCACAACAAATGACAAAGTGCGATACTTAAACATCCATCAATTTAACGACGAATGACAAAGCATAAACCCTAATGTGGGCAGCACTTAAACATCCATTGGATAGTTTAATCGATCGGACATTGAATCGTAGCAGCGATCGAGTTATTACCCTGAATTGTGGCAGCACTTCGTGATCAGTGTGTGTTTTTGTAGTAAACAGTGTCTAACTTTGTGTACGTAAAGAATTTTAACGTCGAACTGAAGCCAGAAATCAAGTCCCAAGCCCCTGTATTTATACCTGAAATTGACATCTCCCGCGTGTCGCGGAAGATGTCCCCGATTCTGTCGCGACTCGCCTGGGGTACCAATCTACCCTAGGGTAGCCTTGTGTCCTAGTAGGCTTGCTGAGTTGGTTTCGTGTTAATTCGAATTTTTGACAACGAACTGTTAAGATATTACCGAATAGGGTTTACCCCCCCCCCTGAGTTTTAGGGGCCCTAATCCTGATTCCAAATGTTCTAAAAATTTTAGGGATTATGCAGAATCACTTGGGTTTCTCAATTAGGGTTTCCTATTGGATAATTTAATTAAATTAATTATGAATTTTGATGAGAG
>JARYGA010004933.1:0-41924 GCA_030545235.1 Helianthus tuberosus
GTGAAATTGTTCATTTGTTTGTTAAACAATGTTTACGTTTTAATGTTTGAGAACGTTTTTTATTTGATATTAATCTTTGACCCGACCCGAATCGAATCACCGATGTCCGACCCGAACATACACCTCGAAACTACGCGATAGAAATTTTTTTTAGGTCCGTTACCTTCCGACCCCGCAAACTTTTTTTGAAGCTTCGCCACTGCCCATGCCTTAAAAGGCTTGTTATAAGAAATTGTCCTAATTTGGTTTAAGTCACTTGAAGCACTACCTTCACTGAAAGTTCTATGGTTTACTGATTTTTTCTTCTAATTGGAACAGAACATGAATATGTAATGTATCCATATGACAATGCTGATTAATATAAATAAATGGGTTAACGTGGATAGAATTTCCATCAGATAAACAGATTTAGGTACTTCTAAGCATACTACTGTACAGTTGTAAATTGTTGGGACTTTTATGTATTTTTTCTGTTAACATTTGTAAATTGTAGTTTTTGTAAAATATTTTATCTAAGCCATGTAATACTAATCAATTTCATTTGTATTCTATTTGGTTTTGTTTGTCAAACAAAATTTAAAAAATTTTCTTGATCTGTGTTTTACTGCATCGTCCAATTCTCTAATTTTATTTGGTAAATGGAGTTCTAAACACATACAGTTTATTCCATGATTTTTTAACGAGCCAAATTGATTGAGTTATATTTCCCATCTCTTTTGGTCGCGCCTCATGCGCCTTTTGGTCACCTCACACGCACACGTAGTATAATCTTTTGGTCCAATGTATAACTTTAGTGACATTCTACAGTGGCTAGTGACGATAGTGGATAAGGTGGCGACATTTTCATTTCCATGTTTTGTAGTATTGACCTATTTTGATCCAATGTATAACTTTAGTGACATTCTACTAGTGATTTCCGAAAATGGATAGCTGGGAGCAAGTTGATTTTCATATGTTTTGTTACTCAAAACATAATATGTTTTTCCTCAATGGGAAAATAAGGAGTTAGAAGTAAGTACAAACATATAACCACAACTCCCCAAAGCCTATGAAAAGATCTAAAAACTATATACCAAAGGACCCAGGACGGTCACAAGACACTGTGACATTCTTTCGAGATAACTGATAGAATAAAAGATAATGCAGATAACTAATGTTTTAATAAATGATTAAAATATTTGATATGTGATTACCAAAAAACAGTACTATTATATTGATAATCTAAATCTTTAAATATTGTGATTTAGGAGACTGTGGGTATGTTTGGCAAAAGTAGCTGGTGGCTGGTAGCTGAAAGCTGGAAGCTGGTAGCTGGTGGCTGGAAGCTGGTAGCTAGTAGCTGTAGCTTTTTAGATATATTTGGTGTTTGGTAGAGTAGCTGTAGCTTTTAATAAAATGTATAAAATTACCAAAATGGACATAACTAAAAATTTAGAAAGTTGATGCATTAAAAAGTTTCTTATTTTGAGAGGTTAAAATAGTCAATTTTCCCTAAAAGCTTGTAGCTCCTTCTAAACGCTACTAGTAGTAGCGTTCAACCAAAAGCTTCAAGCTCCTAACCTAAAAGCTTAAAGCTCCGTCAACCAAACAAGACTTTTTATTAAGTAGAAGTTTTTTCTTAAAAGCTTAAAGCTAGAAGCTTCTAAAAGCTCCATGCCAAACATACCCTGTATACACTAAAATTTCCCTTTGACTTTAAACCCTTTTAACTTGTTTGAGATTAAAACTAACCCAAGTTGATCCATTCAAAAGTGAACGGGTCAAAATTGCCTCCTCTAATATCCAATAACTATATTTGAAGGACTTCTCATATTTGCAACTATTCAATCACATGGCTTTTACCAATCATATATATTAGAGTAAACTTCAATTTTCGTCCCTGTGGTTTGCTGACTTTAACAGTTTCAGTCCAATAGTTTATAAATTACAGTTATCATCCATTAGTTTCCTGATTTTAACAGTTTCAGTCCATTAGTTTTCTGATTTTAACAGTTTCAGTCCATACCAGTGTGGACTGAAACTGTTAAATCAGGAAACTAATGGACTGAAACTGTTAAAATCAGAAAACTAATGGACTGAAACTGTTAAAATCAGGAAACTAATGGACTGAAACTGTTATTTATAAACTATTGGACTGAAACTGTTAAAATCAGCAAACCACAGAGACGAAAATTGAAGTTTACTCTATATATTAAAAACACCAGAACTTGTATGTAATTTTTCTACAATTGACAATCCACAGACATGTATAAAAAATGAACATTAATTACACATACATGTGGTTGCTCTAATAGAACAACTTCAGACAAAAAATCCTGTGCAGCCTCTACTAAGTTATATCACTCATCCTTCGATTAGAGTTAACTGATGCAGAAACCCTTCTGCAATCCCAAATAAAACCAATTTGTCCCCGTCAAACATGAAGTCCTTCGGGAACAAGAACCAATATGCAAACAATTGCTTCAAACGTGCAGAAAGATCATGGTAGCTTAGCCTAAGGCCTGGGACAATCTACCTGAATCTTGTAACCTCCATATCTCACTATTTAAAACTTCTTCCCAATATTCATCCTAACCTTTTTTGTCCTCAATAATCTACCAAGTGCAATCAAAGCCAAAGGCAAGACGTCACATTTTTTCACAATATCTTCACCATGTTTACACCTAATGCATGTATAGCAACTTTTTGAGCAACTAATTCTTTCTTGTTGTCATGATGATTTTACTTACAGGAGCACACACATGAAAAGGGCAAACCAAGGTTTCTCGATCCTCATAACTTTCACTCCACACATCATCTAATACCAATAGAAATCTTTTCTCCCTTAACACTATGTTCCCTAACTTGCTCTTCATTCCGGCGCCGGCGCCGGCGCCGGCTCCGGCCCATTAGAAGTCGGCTCCTGCTTCGGCTTCTTACGAGTCATAGAATTTCCATTTCTGTACGCCTCTTCTTTCGTTCTGGTTTTGAAACTTGTTGTTGACTTTCTACTGCTTTCGGTTGTTTCTGTTGAATTTCTACTGCTTTCCTCTTCTTTCGTGTTTCTTTTGGTTTCTGTTGAGCTATTACTTTTCTGATTGATTCTTTCAAATTAATTCTCAAATCATTAACTTCTTTTATTCCAAAGCACGTCTTCCCAAACTGAAATTTTGAAAAATTGTTAGGGGCTGTTTAATGAGTGCTCAATAAACAATCAACACGTACCACATTTTGATATTTGTTTTCCACTCCTTCTGGGGCATGTTCAATGAACTTCTGAACAAATAAAAGAGCGTAGACACCACAATCAAACAAATTTGGCTGATGTGGAACCTGGCAGAAAAATCAATCACATAAATCCTAATTTTCCATTTCAAAAACTAAAAAAAAGAATTAAATTGTGTATTAGGTTTTAGACCTCGATGCTAAATACTTCAACGTTACCGAAGTCTGCGTTTGAACAACCAACTTCAACTTCTGCGTTTGAACCAGCTTCAACTTCACCAACTGCATACTTCGATTCTTCCTCCAAAAACCTAAAAACAAAGATTTAAATTGGTTACAGTTTTTCAACACGATATAATAATCATTTGGCTTATTTTTGTCTCACCTTTGAAAAAATCTAAAAATCTTATTTGAATTATGCAAACCAGGATACGAATCCATGTGAAGGAGAAGTGTTGAATTAACGGTATCATTAGGCGTACAAATAATGAGCACACTCCAATGAGAACTGGATAAAAGAAAATAAGTTGAATCAATAATATATCTGATTTGAAATAGATTGTAGTTGAATGTAAATATTTTAGAAAAACTTACGATTCATGGATTGAGATAACAAGATATTTTTTCTTTAAAATATTATCTCTTCCCCACCACCTTCTTACTTTCTCGAACGGACTTGCAACAATTCCCTATTCAAGCATGATAATCATAAATTTAGGGGTGATGAAAATACCCGAACCCGAATAAGCTAATTGTTGGATCAGCACCTCAGAATCTATTTAGGATTGCCGGTGAGATGAAAGTGTTAAAAGGATTGACCTTCAGCCTCAATCGATTTTCACTCATCATTGGGTTCATGAAGCGGGTCAGCCTACTTTTGAATGGCTTATTGCTTGGTGCAGCCACCCATTGAAAGAAATGATTCATAAGATAGTCAAGATCAGAAAAGTAATGGCAGGAGTGCAGGACAAAAATTCAAGCCACTTTCCAGCACTTGGTGGTCCAAGCAGCCCTGGTTTAATAGCAGGGATCAGCACGTCTCAGTGCAGTGCTTCCACTCGACTTGAGGTCAAGTCGTTTCTACGGGCAGGAAGTATTGATAGAAACCCAAACCAGTCAAGTCAAATCTTAAATTAAGTAACTCTTTAAATGGTGGAAACTAAAGGGGAAATGTCCAGCAATTATCCAACCAATCATCCAGCTGCACTCTTAGTGTACATAGTCCTAGAGTCTTAGTCTTTTCCTATGTCTTGGTTTTATTTTCATTTACTTTGAAATATCAGTGTAATCGGAGACCAGCCCCTCTCGAATAGGGCCGACTATCTTGTTATTCTCTGTTTTTATCTACTCAGAATTTTAGTTTCTATCAACGTGTGAAATATATTAATGGAAAAAGCTTCTTACTGATATCATCATATCAAAATGAAAGGCACACTTTATTTAACATCTAAATGGATTATGGATCACCAACTTGACCCGTAACATTAGGGTCGGGTATCATTATAAAGAACTGCGACTAACCTTCTCAGTGCAAAGATCTTTCTCCGCGAAATATCGCTGCAACTTCACGTAAAAAAACGTGTTGAAGATATGATAATGTGCTGAATTATCTTTCAACTTCATCTTTAGCTCACTGGCCAAAGGTAAAAGAAAAAACATAATTAGATTTAAACCCATACCGAAGGTAAAGGAAAAAAACAGTTACACACATACCTAATGTAAAAGTTTATAACGTTATCATTCAACCATTTTTGAGGCTCAAGCGTCTCAAGATCTTGAACAGAAAGGTGTTCCACACCCTCAATCTCATCATTCGCAACAGCAGCAGCAGATATCTTCTTCTGAGATTCCTGAATAGACTCATCGAGATTCAACAGTAAGTCCAGATCTAATAAATCTGACTTGGCCTTGATAAGATTAGCTACACTTTTCATGTCATTGACAATCTTATCTGCCAACAGTTTCCTTCTCTTGTTTTCCGAACCATTGTCAATCTGTAAAATCAGTTACAAAGATCAGAAAATTTATAATATTAATAAAAATAATATAATATATATTATTTTCACTAACCATCCATGTCATGTAGAATTCTTCAATCATCTTTTCGTCGATCTTAGAAAAGTCTAAACTGTCATGGAACCCTCTCAAACTCATACAAAATAACTGTAAGAACAAAGTGCACCCGCCAATATTTTTTTCCGCCCCTTTCCCATCAACGAAATTCTTAACACCGTATTTTAGATCATTCATTGCTATAGTTGCCCACGGTTGTTTATCCAAACTGTGAAATCGTGTAAGCCACAAATGAAATCATACTCACGATTATTGAAATGGCGATTACATTGTTCAAGAGGTTACTCATTGTTTGAGTGTGTTTACTGTTTGTGGTGAGTTTTTTTTTACCTACCCCACCCATACCAACTATGGGAACAACACTAAAGTTTCGATCACATGGTTCATCCCCCAATAACCGACAGACGAACACCTCTCTTTGCACTTGCCGTCCAACAATACAAGATAAATCTTGTAATCTTCTATTTATATTTCTAAACCTAGTTTCCTCTTTCACAATCAAACCTAGAGTAGTTTTTTCCTCTACCAGATCTTGTAACCTAGTGGTTATAACATTTATCTTATCCTTCATCCTCTTACACTATACCGAATGCTTTGAGAAAAAAACCTTCTTACCTTGCTGGTGCGGGTTTCTGATTCGTCGGTGCATAGCTTCGGTTGCTAAATCGTCGAGAAGCCAAATGATGGAGATGATTCAGCCACTGTTTGACAGATTGATTGGATGAAGCATCAGTAAGCACGTTTTGGATCTGGGATAATAAGATTAATGACCGTTGCAGTTTCTTGACTCGAAGAGCACCAAGGGCGTAAAAGTTCGGAGAAACAGCGTAAAAGTTTGGAGAAACGAGATGTTGAACAGAATCAACAACTTCAAAAGTTTTCAGTCGTTGGCTGCTCTGATAAGGATAAAGGCAGAAGCAAAATGGTTACAGGCAGTGTATAGAAATGGTGACCTAATAGGCTAATTCTTAGCATGTGGTAAGTTGGGCCTGACTTAAGCCCAATTCTTAACCTTAACTTAGTTACTTTTGTTTAAAACTAGTTAGATTATCGGCACTATGCTGCGGGGTTTCGGTCGACATATATATTTTGATTCAGTATAGCAACCGAAAGAAATATGCTCAAAAGAATATCGACACATGTTTTACATCGACTGAAAACCATAAAAAATAAATTAAATTGGATAGCGAGAAAGGATTGATTTTAAATTAAGTGTAAATAGAAACGTAAACGTTATCTTAAATATAACGTTAATGAAAATTTACATCTAAAAGTAAACTAACTTGAATTTATACCGACACGTGCATAAAAATAAGCACGTGAGAAAATAGTGTTTTTTTAAGTTAAAGAATGGTACGTCGCGTTGCGGTGGTGTTGAAATGTAAAGTGACTTGAATTTATATCGTCTAATGAAAATGTATTATAGCTGACCCGACTCGTTTCCGGTAAAAAAAATTACATTAAAACATAGACCTACTGTAAACGTACATAATAACAAGCATAAGAACATATTATAGTTGACTCAACTCATTTCCGGGGAAAATTTATGTTGAGACGTAAATCATCTTTAATTTATAACGACACGTACATAAAAATAAACACGTAAAACTCAGTTACAAAGTTAAGGGGCTGTAAGTGTTAATTCTAAAAGTTGAGGGGTAAAAGTATAAAAAATACAAAAACACTAAAAAATGATTAAAAAAAGTCAAAAAGTCAAAAAGTCAAACTACTATTAATCAAAGTTGGTAATTGTATTATAGATAACTAGTGGGATCCCCTAGTGCATTGCGGTGACTATTCAGTCAGTACTAGTTCGTTTTCTTACAATACCGGTACGATATCAACTCTCGGTATAGAAATCGAAAGAGATACATTGACAGAAAACCATTAAAACGTATATTGGTTCGGCTAAGATAATACCAATACCGATGTTTTGTGGTCGGAAGCGGTTCGGTTTGTCACGACACCGGTAGGAACATCAAGAAAACAGTAAAACGAATGCCGGTATCAATACGGATGTTGTTCGAACCGTATCGGTACGACTCGTCACGATAAAGAACAAAAAATCAAGTATATTTGACCTTTTCATTTTTGAATTAAACTTACTTTTAACGAAACGTAGGTAAAAATAAGCATGTCGCGTTATTTTATTAAAATAACGAAAAGTGTAAACGATAAAAAAAATCTTAAACCATGAGATGACTTTAATGATATGTATTTTTGTGTCTCGATCACTTGTACGTTACTTTTCACAACTCAATTTTGAGTAACATTTATACTAGGACGTAGATATTTATCATAATTTGATTACATATCGTGTTTAAAAAGTTATAAAAGAAAAGGTAAAATGCTTAAAATTAACTATAATTACTTTATGAAATGCATAAATGGTGGTGGTGTTGTTTGGTTTAGAGGAGGTGGAGGTTGCACATTGAAGAATGGGACTGGCTATGATAGGTGATGCATAATAAGTTAGTATAAATGTTACTCAATTTTGAGTAACATTTATACTAGGACGTAGATATTTATCATAATTTGATTACATATCGTGTTTAAAAAGTTATAAAAGAAAAGGTAAAATGCTTAAAATAAACTATAATTACTTTATGAAATGCATAAATGGTGGTGGTGTTGTTTGGTTTAGAGGAGGTGGAGGTTGCACATTTAAGAATGAGACTGGCTATGATAGGTGATGCATAAAAAGTTAGTCACAAAGCTACACCAGTACATTCTGGGGTAGCCCAGTTGGCCAGCCTCACCCAGACCCTTCTTGAGGTCACCGGTTCGATTCCTGGCAATGCCCTTATGGGGTGTTGGGGCTCTTCACCGTGGGTAATCACCGCCAGGCAGCTATGGGGCTAAGCTAGCTTGCGGAGTTGCAATACTCCGGCGGATGGGAGGTCCGTGCAACTACCCCCCCCCCCCCCCCCCAGTACATCATGTGTAAATCACTGTATATGCCATGGTTTTTGTTAGTATATAGAATATAGAATAGAATATAATAAAAATTTTTAGGATAAAAGTGAAAGTCTCGAGTCATTTCCTAACAATGAGTTGCCCAACTTGACCTCATTAAAGGAACTTGGAATAATAAATTGTCCAAACATGGATGCTTCTTTTCCTCGTGGGCTTTGGCCTCCCAAAATGCATTCCTTAAAAATAGGGAAATTGAAGAAACACATCTCGGAATCGGGCACACAGAATTTTCCAACCTCGCTTGTCCATCTATCTTTATACGACGGTTCGTCTGTAAAAGATGTGAGTAGTTGTAGTCAGTTGTCACGTCTACTTCCTTCTCTTATTTATCTTTTCCTTGTTGAATTTGAGAAATTTGAATCATTTTCAATGGGACTCCAACACCTCACTTCCCTCCAACATCTTTCTTTTGACAATTGTCCTCTTAATAAATTGTCCCATCCTCAACACCTCAACACCTCAACTCCCTCCAGCATCTCACTTTTTTCAAATGCCCAAACATGATGAATCTACCAGAAGCGTTGTTGCCTTCACTTTTGAGTTTAAGAATCTTCTATTGCCAAAAACTGAAAGATATTGTAAAACATCTCCCATATCCCCAGTGTCGACATATGAAGGTTTGTTAACATGAACCTGCTTACTAATTTGTTTTTAGAATCCATAATATACTGGGCTTTTTATCAAACAGATTACCTAAAAAACTCAGATTTTTAAGGTTTTTTAAACTTGTCCTGCTCCTGTTATATTGTTATTAAATACAAAAAAAAAAAAAAAAAAAAAAACAATTTTACTATTTTAGTAGGGTTTGCTTTGAACATGAGTGATGCAAAGATTTGATACAAAATTCTGAATTTGATGCAAGAACTTCCATACGCTCATAACAGAGATAAAAACATAACAGAACAGGGGAGAAGAAGCAGCTGAGAAGTTATAAAAGAAGCTGAACAATCTGCGATACATTTGAAGGCGTTTGATGTACAATATAATGCATTTTGATGCACAACTATATGGGTATAATGCATGGTTGTAGTGCAGTTGATGTGTATGCGTCAAATCCGTTCAGCATATTCATTAGACATATGTGTCAAACAAAGCTGTAGTGCAGTCTTATGTTTTAAGTTTCAGACACATGCATTAAATGTCGTAGTTATGTTTGACGAAAAGAAATTTTTGTTTGCAATATTATGGTTTTTGTAATTATGTTTTAGCACGAACTAGTCAATCAAGTAACATAAGAGAAAAACATGTCAAATAATACACTGGGAAGATCTTACTTGATTAATCGTACAGGCGTACAGTATATATGCACATTGGAAGAGTACTCACAACAGACACGAAAGTCGACGTTGCTCAGCTTTAACAATATATGAAATACAACTTTTAACACGTTAGACTATCTATACCAGATTAATGACCGTCCAGTGGAAAGGTGTAGTCAGTACATTAGGAACACTATGACCATCCGTTGAATCAGCTGCTTTGACCTATGGCTTGAGAGCCTGAATTTAGAAGAAAGAAGATGATGACACCACAAAAATATGGTAAGATCATGAGATTATTATAACGATTAGAATTAATGGTGAAGATGAATCAAGGAAAAGAGTTTTGTTGTAGTATTAGCTAAAAATGATCATAAATTCGAATCGGTATATTTGATACCGCATTCTTTCCTAAACATATAAAGAATGAAGGGGCTCTATAAGTATGTTGGTGGGATATGATCTTTTCTAAATCAATATTCCAAAGGATCAAAGATGCAGATCTGTGCTCTTGCAATCCAAAGACAGGGTGAGAGGTTGTGAAGCAATTTGACTCTTTTTTTAGGAGGAGGATAATACTAAGGGAAGTCTTAGCAAAAGACTATTTTCATAGAGTAAATTAACCACTTTTACCCCTGCCAATGCATTCACGTACCACTTCAACAATAGTTTCAACAACAGTTTTAGACAACAGTTCAGAAATTACAACAGTTTTAGACAATAGTTTCATAGAGCAAATTAACCACTTTTACCCCTGATAAAGTAACCTTACCACATTACGGTTCAGAAATTACATCAACAGTCCCACCGTTCACTCAAGAGTAAGGTCTCTAAAAAACGTAAATCACAAAAAAACATGTTCCTGCTGGTATCCATGAAATTAGAAAATGCCCGATGCCCAAATACATGAAGAGTAAATGAAATTTGATAAGTTTTGTCATCCTACAAATAAATCAAACACACATTCTCTCTTTCAGTTCCTGGACTGTTGTTAGCAATTATTTGGCACAAGGCTACCTATCAACTTAAGCATACTTCTATCCAGTGAACCAGCTGCAATTTGATCTATAAACAGCGATACGGTCGAAGCATCAAGTGAGTAACCTCTTCCATCCATCTCATGTAAAAGCATCTCAACATCATTGTAATTATGGTTCTTCAGATATCCTTGTAGAAGAACATTGTAAGTAACATTATTTGGGGGGCAACCACTTTCATCCATTTGCAGAAACAGGTGCTTTGCTTCCCTTAGTAGACCTTCGCCACAAAAGCCATTAATCATCACGGTATATGTCCGAACATCAGGTTGCAAACCTTTTACAACAAGGTCATGGAAAAGAGCTCTTGCGATATCAAGCTTCCCACATTTGCTTGCACCTTCAATAAGGATGGTGTAGACAACAATATCTGAATTTAGCTTGCTATCACCCATCATATGAAACAAAGAGAGCGCCTCTTCAACTTGATGGTTATTGCAAAGGCCATCTAAAATAATTCTATAGGTGCATTCTTTTGGAATTAGGCCTTGTGCTGGCATCTCATCAAAGAGTTTGTGTGCATCTCCACAACGTCCCACCCTAAATAAACCTTGTATCATGGTGTTGTAAGTGACTAGATCCGGTTTCAAACCTTTCCTTGTTACTTCATGAAACAAATGCATGGCCTCTTCTACTTTCAAACTCTTGCAATACCCGTTCAATAAACTGCTATAAGTAAACACATCAGGGACTAAACCTTTAGATGTAAGTGAATCAAAAAGTGTCCTTGCTTTGGTCATTTCACCTCGTAGACAGTAACCATCTATAAGTGTATTGTATGTCACTATGTTAGGAACCTCACCTCTCTCAACCATGATGTCTATAACAGCCTCCGCTTCATTCACCTTACCGTCCTTGCAAAACGCATCGACTAATATGTTAAAGGTTCGCAAACTAGGATAGATCCTTAGATCCTCCATTTCTTTTAGCAGCTTAGAGACCTCGTCCCAACGACATAAGTTACAAAGGCCATGAATCAGAGAGGTGTATGTGATGACATTTGGTGGAATGCCTTTGTGAAATACCATTTCTTTGAAAAGCTTGAAAGCATCATCTATCAGTTTGTCCTTGCAGAGACTATCAATGATAGTACTATATACAACAACATTAGGCTTACAGCCTCTTTCCTCCATGAGCCTAAGCAAACCAATGGCTATATCATTATTACCAAACTTGCAAAGCCCTTTGATCATTGTGGAATACATAACTACATTCGGTTCACAGAGTCTCTGCTTGATTAACTTCTTTACAAAAATTCTCTGCCTCAACAATCCTGTCTTCTAAGACGAGTCCATCTAAGAGTGTACTAAATATGTACACATTTGGGACAACAGCTCGCCTGAAGCAAGAAGCTAGGAGGGCGAAACCGTCATTGGTGCGAGACATCTGACAACAACACTTGATGGCAATACTCATAGAGTACTCGGTAACAGGCACTCCAATGAGACACATTTGTTTAAAAAGGTAAAGAGAGCAAGAAAAATGGTTCATTTTGGCAACAGCATTCAACAGTTGATTAAACTTGACAACAGATGGCAGTGGTCGTCTCTGTGTCATTTCATCGAACAGGTTAAAGGCGTCATCCAAGTTAGTAACTTTTTGAAACTTATATAGAGGACGATCGTTATTCGAAAAGGAATTAGAGTGAAGAGAAGCTAAACCTAACGGGGAAGATGAAATGGGGTTTCTTGAAGGAAGAAGTAAGGAGTCACCTTTGAATTTGACGAAAGCACGAAGATGAGAAATTGTGCGAGTCGTCATCATCATGATCGTCTCAGAGAGAAAAAGGGAAACAGAATTGATGCGTATTCTTCTTCAAACGGGGGTGTTTGGGTTAGCTTATTTTGAAGCAACTTATGAATTATTGACTTATAAAAGGTAATAAGTTATTTTTTGAGTGTTTGGGTTAGCTTATTTTAGAGAGTTTTGTGTGTTTGAGAAGTCATTTACGAGAAGTTAGAATTTCTAACTTCTCACTTATGACTTATATAAGTTAATAAGTCATTTTGAGAAGGAATCCCAAATACCCCCGAACACTGCCTTTGATTTGGTGAGAAATGTTAGACTACCCCCCCAAAAAGACTACCCGTGGCGTCACCTCACCAAGGGTGGAGGGCCATCTCCTTGGGGACTACCCAAGTTGTGGAAGACTACCCAACCTATAATAAAAACCAATATAATATTAATATATTAATAAAAGGGGAGAGAGAGAAGTCAGAGAGGGGCCCACATCATTGCCTCGTCTCCAGCGGCTTGGAGAAGACGTCGGTGCCGCGACAACCCGGGGAGGGGTGGTGTGCGACGTAGGGGACGGACCGGGACGGGGAGAGAACGACCCCCATACCCCATGGTCTTAGGAATGAGGGGGGAGCAGAATACATGTGTGTTCTTTTTCAACCTAAGACCATAGGGTATGGTTTGGTTAGTCCCCAAAGAGACCACCCGCCACGTAGGCGCCACATCATCACGGGAGGAGGATCATTCCCTTGGGGACTACCCAAGGGTGTGGAGGACTACCTACTTTAATAAAAAAAATCAATATATAATTAAAGGGGAGAGAGAGAGAAACCTGAAGGAGAGAGAGAGGGGGGCGTCGTTGCCGTCTTCCATGCGACGCCGGGGACGTGACGAGGGGGAGGGGGCGGTGTGGGACGAGGGGGACAAGCCGGGACGGGGGGGAGCCGACCCCCATACCGCATGGTCTAACACTCACTTATAAATTACTCGAATAGTGTTACTTGTAATTTGCAAATTTTTCATTTTTAGTTCTAAACTTTCTAAAATTGATGTATGGGGTCACCTTTAGTTCTAAACTTTTTAGTTCTAAACTTTTCATTTTTAGGAAAAATTAAAAAACATGTGGGGTCACCTTAACCAACCTAATCTCTTCCCACATGTCTACTTCAACTTCATCTTTTCTGGGATTTGATTTGGGTCGTATTATTGGCACACATTTGAAATTAAATCGACACCTTCAATACATATCGTATAGACCTATACGATGCGTATTAAGGATGGTTCAAACTTCTAGGTTAGTCAAAGGCTGACAATGTCCCCTTATCAAAAAGTAATACGCATCGTATAGGCCTAGACGATGCGTATTGAAGGTGTCGATTTAATTTTTTAATTTTGCAAGGTAACTTTTTGTCACGCGATAGCTTTCTGTCACGCGAACGAAGAAGCAGCACTTTGAACATTTGTTGGTCTTCAAACATCTAGGAAACATTATTTGAGAATACCCCTGAATTTATCGAAGCTGTAGAATGAGATCCTCCATTGTTGGGTTATCATCTTTCAACCCCATTTTCCCTAAATTTATCGATTAGGTTTTTTCAACGGGGACGTAATGTAACACCTCATAAAATCGTGTCCAATGATGTGTTGACACATGTAATAAACCCTAATAAAGTCAAACGTTGACTATGAGGGACTAATTTCGTCAAAATTGAAAACCTTGAATATAGAAGGACTGAAAGTGTCAACACGCCTAAGCTAGGCCTCTGAGTGACCTTATACGGTGCCCGTATTCTCAAATGAGCCACTTGTTGGATGAGTGGAGCCGTTTGCGTAATTAATTGAAAGTTTACGCGACGAAGGGTTAAAAGTGTCAACATGTAAATTCTTACCTCTGAGTAGGGCTGTAAACGAACCAAACGTTCGGCGAACAGTTCGTGAACCGTTCTGCGGGAAGTCGTTTGTATTCGTTCGTTTACTAAACAAACGAACACGAACAAGAAATTTCATTCGTTTAGTTAAATGAACAAACATGAACAGAGGTCCTGTTCGTTCGTTTATGTTCGTAAACGTTTGGTAACGTGTTCGTTTGTGTTCGATACTTCATTAGTGTTTTAGTTTTTGTATTTATTTAAATACTTCAAAATTTTGACAAATTAAATATCTAATAAGTGTCGGTGTATTATATATTATGTTCATGAACGATTGTTTGTGTTCGTTTGTTTCCATGAACATTAGTTTGTGCTCATTTGTGTTCGTCAACATTCGTTTCCTAAAATTAACAAACAAACACAAACGAACACGAACAAGTTCATTTCCTTAACAAACGAACACGAACATATATATTTCTTAACAAACGAACACGAAAAAGGTCTTGTTCGTGTTCGTTTGGTTCGTTTACAGCCCTACCTCTGAGTGACCTTTTAACAAACCAGGAGCTTCATGATGTTTGATCATATTCTCGGGAATGCCTAATATTGGCCATTCAAGGCTTTTATGCCAATAAGTAATGTTACACGCAAGTTTGCAAGTTTAAGGGGTTAAAAGCGTCAACATGTTTAATTATACCTCTGAATGACCTTTTAACGAACCTGAAGCATTATAATGTGCAATCATACTCTCGAGAATGCTTAATATGGGCTACATAGGGCTTTGATGCTATTAAATGATGATACGCGCAAGTTTGCGCGTTAAAGGGACCAAAAGCGTCAACAAGCGAAACTACGCTTTTGAGTGACCTTTTAAAAGAACCAGGAACTCCGTAATGCTCGGTCACGTTCTTGGGAATCCCAAATATGGGCTATGTAAGACCTTGAGGTCGTAAACGATGTCACGCACCACTTTATGCTTTAAAAGGACTAAACGCGTCAACAGGTGAAACTACGCGTTTGAGAGGTCTTTTGAACGAACCGGGAACTCCATTATGCTTAGTCAAACTCCCGGATGTGCCGAAGATTGGCCACTAGCACTTTCACACCTTATAATGAAGATATATGCAAAATTAGAAAGTTATGTGCCAATTATGTCAATTCTGAAAGTAAAGCATGCTTAATGAAGACAGGGACCATTTCTGTAATTCTGCCAAACTGATGTGCCAGGGCCTGCTGTCGCGGGCCGCGAAGCCCACAGGGCCTGCTGTCGCGGGCCGCCAGAACACATACAGCAGCAACATTTTTTTTATTTACTTTTCTTGCTTGGTGTCCACTCCAATCCATTCTAGACCAATTAAATCGATTCCTTGGGCTGCAAGATCATTGAAACAGCTGTCAATACACCTGTTATCATCTTAGGGACCTTCATTACACTTGGAATGATCTAATTCAATTCCAAAATCTATAAATAGGTGGTGTTCTTCCATTCCACAAATTGCACCTATCATTTTTATTCTTTCTTCTCTCAAATTCTGGAGGTTCCTGACCAAAAAGAAAACTCATTCTAGTAGAAAAGATTGCTAGGAACCTTTGTAAGTGTCTTAGCCCCCTCTTTAGTTCAGTTTTCTTAATTAAAAACCGAAAAGTCAAAGTTACGTAAATTAGCTTTGACTCTCGGTTTAAACTCAAATGGTCCAGCCATTTTTCGAAATGAATATGGTTATGTGACCATAATTAGGTAGGTGTTAATCCCTCAAAAGGGCACCTCCTAATTATTTCATTTGCTTAGTTAATTGTCGGGTCAAACTATTCAATTAAAAAGTCAATCTGGACAGATTTGTAAATAATAAACAAAACTAATAATGCAGAGGTTATAAATTATATTTTATCACTCTAATAACTTGGTAATTATTATTAGAACATGTCTAAGTATGTTCAACCCGACAATTCTGAGTTTAGGGTCAGTTCCCAACCGAAAGTCGCAAAAGCTTGACTTTTGCTTTGACTTTCAGTTCTGACTCGATTAAGCTTAAATCCTTTATGTTTTAAGCTTCCATTAGGACCATATTAAGTTGTAGTATAACCCTCTGAGGTTATATTACCTGGTCATTAGTATTCTGAATTATATGCTAGTTTCCGTTATTATGCTTATAAATGCCCATTATGCCCTTATGTTATAAAAACGAGATTTTTGAAAATATGAGAGGACAAAAAGCTTTATTACTGATATATAAGTATGTCGCAAAAATTTGACATCAGTTTCTGGTCTCAAACTAAGATATCGTAAAATGAAACTTTTTGTTAATTAAATTGCATTTTTAGCATAAATCATATTTAAGCCCAATTTTTGGCACCAAACTTATTACCCACTGTTATAATATAATTTTTAGGGATTTTTGGTCAGATTTTATACTGACCGTAACATAGAGTTCTTATGTGAATTCGGTAATTGACGATAATGCCCTTTTCATTAATAAAATGAGATTTACATATCAATAACATACCAAACCTTTTTCTACTGATGTTATATGATAAATAAAATATTTTAAACAGTTAAGGTTGATCAAAATCTCAGAATTTCATAAACATCTCGAATATCGTCAATTATCGACCTTTACGCTAATTAGGCGCATAGTATGGTTTAAAACCATATTTAGCACCTAAGACTTGTTACCTACTGATTTTATAAATAAATTTTAATACTTTAATAGTAAGTATAAGTTTTGAACTCAGACTTCCAATTTTGTCCCTATAAGCATATGTGAAATGACCAAAATGCCCATACGGTGCATAGTTTAGCCATAAATGGTGAACCTCACATATGTATGATATCTTACTGATGTAACATGATAAAATAAATATTTTTACTAAATTTTTTAGACCAGAACCTCAGTTTACTTTAAAACCTCTTTTATAAATATTAAAATGACCAAAATGCCCTTACGGGACTTAAATTGGTTTTAAATACTTTATGGGCATATATGTTAACATCCTACTGATGTATTAACATATTCTAAGAATAATAACATATGGGACTTGTATATGATTCATTTGGTTGCCCGTTATGCATTTACGCGTCGGATCGGTTTATGTAACTAGTTTACGTAAGTTTGCCGAAACGGGTTTAACCTTATCGTTTTTACTTCAAAATCCAGAATGTACTTAGTTTACCCATATTATACAAGTCTTCGTACTTTTTGGGTCTAAATTACATTCTATCCGGGTCATCGCTTAATCTCGCGTATCGTACCGTTTTAGATATTTTAAGCTAGCCGGTGTAAGTCTACGACTTAAATAAGACCGTTAGCATTCTGAATTGGTTATATATTACCATCACTCCAGACTAGAGCCACCCGGTAAAAGCTACCTGCATTTAGTTAGGTTGGATACGACTGAGTTATTTTGCTGTGAATCAAGTATTAGCTCAGGTAAATACTTTTAACTTATTTTCCCTTATACGGGCTTGGGATACGATATTATAATAATACCGCTTGGTCAGGTATGAAATCATTTAATCGGATTGTGATTAATAAATTTGCATAACCCGTTTTAATATGTTTTGTTTGATAACATAAACTTTGGGGGTTAACGACCGTGTCCTAGATATCCTCGGCTCATTTAAGTTATTAATGGCCACGATGTGACAACTGGCACCAAACCGGTAATTTCCGTACACTTTAATATTATTTAATGACTACAATTATGTGCTAAATTGTCAGCAATGTCTGAACACATACTAAACAAGTGAATTCATGCACGTTGTATACTACAAAATATTGCTTTATGCATAAATGAGAGCGTTGCGTCAGAAATACTAGTAAACTCACCGGTAAGACACATCGTGTCAACAGAACTGCAGAAAGCAGTCAGACATTAGAATTGAGGCCTAGGTGTAGGTCCAACAACAAGAATACATTAAAACCCTAGAGTACATACAATGGTTGACATATAGACCATCCGAAAGCTAAAATAAGCACTAAAAAGCACCCGAAACGCACTTTAAGTGTAGAAATTTATTCAAATCAGCAATAAATCAGCTCTTAACACATTAATATTATGCAGAAATTACGTTTTATTATCCAGAATACTTCCCCAAGTGTTGGGAATTGAAAGTGCTACAAAAGGATACTTAAAAGACACTAAAAGGGTGCAATTTAGCACTTTAACGAATCAGTATCTAACCGAACAACCGGACATTACCCGGAACACCAAAATAATGCTAGAAGCATTGTTTTTATTTTTCTGAGCTAGTTAGGGTCCCCGAACACCCTAACACACTATATATTTAATTACACACCATAAGGCACTAACTAAACATTTGATTTCCAACTAACCACTAACTAGTAGTTAGAAATGTTACACTTACCCCCCCCCCCTATGGTTGGACGGTTGGGAGACCAAAATCCCACATGGGATTTTAATTTCATATCTTATTAGATCTTAGTGTACTAGAGGGGACATAATATCCAAGGGTGAATTGTGGTGAGAAGTTAGTTTATAAAAACCCTTGGATCACCATTCTCTTTCATCACAAACATAAACAACTTCATCCTCCTTTCTTCTCTCCTTGGCTACGGCTCCAACACCCCCTCCTTACCTCTCCATTTCCAATCCATTACCAAGCATTCTAAGCATAAACAAAGGTGTAAGAAGGCATATAAGGAAGCTAGGAGCTTGAAGAAGTTGAAAGACCTCCTTCATTTGCTTTTATCCACCTCATTTGCACTCTTGAACTCCCCTAGCCTTGTGCTAGCAGTAAGTGCTTCAAATCTTCATCTTGTTCTTATTTTTTGGTGGTTAATAGATGATAGAATGATTAAATGATGAAAACTCTAATGAACGTAAGCTAAGTCTTGAACATAAAGTGATAAATGGTGGATAAAGAGAAGATATATGGGTAAATCATGTGAATCTTGTGTAATTATGATTATTTGATGATGTTTGTTAGTAGAAGAAGGATGGATCATCATCTAGACATACTAGTTCATGTTTAAGAACATGAACTAGCAAGATGTAAATGCTAGAAATATGAAGGATGATGAAACCATCCACCCATGAACTTGAAACTTGAATAAATATAATTTTTCTTGGAAAATAAGGTTACAAGCTTGTAGATCTAAAGATCTACAAGTGGTTTTTCGGAAGAACCAAGTGGAAAATACTAGATTGTTAAAAACCCGGATCTTGTATGAACTAAAATCATTTTTAGTAAGTAAACAAGTGTATGAACACTTGTGTAACAAGAAAATTTCACGAAGAAATATTTTTGGAAATCATGACTAAGAGTTGTGAAAATACAAACTCTTTAAAAATAAAGTTTTTAAGGAACTAATCATATTTTTAAAGGTAACAAGACTTACTAATTGTGTTAGTAAGTTACTACACATTTTTGTAAATTCTCAAGTTCATGAAATAGAGAAATTAGTATATATTGTTGTTGAAAAATTGGTTGTTGATGAATTAAAGGAAAATAAACACATGTTTTGAAAACATGGGAAACCTCCATTTTTAGGGGAAACTCTGTCAAAATTTCTATAAATTTTGACACTTAGAAAAATATAAGTTTTAAGAAACTTATTCCCTAAAAATGTATCTAAAAATATTACCATGGTTTCCCTAATTTTTGGTGATAAGAAATGAGGATTTCTTCAAGAATAAAAATGGATATTAAGTATGTATATATTTTTTTTGAGAAAAATATATATTATTTGATCACCAAACTTTGTGCTAAGTGTATATAGTATGTGTTATACGTGCTAGTGTATTAGGGCTTGAAAATACACTAAATACTCTTGAGAAGTAAAAACATAAAAATACACTTACAACATACAAGATACATAATTCGGGTGCAAAACACAATATACTTATATTAATTTTTGAGAAAATGATATAAGTAAGGTACGTAGTTAAAAATATAAAATATTTTTAACACAACAATACAAATACAAAAGATAGTGACTTGTGCTTGTGCGAAACAAGTCTAGTGACTGACGATAAGAAAACACGTATAGGTCACGACGTTAATTAAGCAAATCCGGTGAAGTTTACGACGCAAGGAACGCAAAGTTGTGAGTTTATGCTCCCCCTTTTCTTTTAACTGTTTTCAGTTTTATAACTTCGGGGGTGAAATACATGTACAAATGTTACAATGTTTATAAACGGTATGATACAAAAATAAGAAGCACACTTGGTGAGAACGAGTACCAAGTATGATGCGTTTTAAGAATACAAAAATACAAGAAGCACTCTTGGTGAGAACGAGTACCAAGAATGATGCGTTTTGAGGAATGATACGAGAAATCGTGTCACGAATAGGGTACCATAAGCACCATTAATCAACAATATACCTAGACCGCAGAACAAAAGGTTAGATCTAACGGGTGCCGGGCAGCCACACTCTTGGTGAGGACGAGTACCGAGTAGTGCTTTTGTGTCTCAGAATATGCCAACTAGAAAAATGCCTAAGGTTTGGTGACTTCCTATGTCGTGTCACATGTTAAGGGCCTTGCAACCCATTAACAATCCTGATACTTACAGGAATACTTTATTTACATAAGATTCATACCATACTAAAACTTGATTTATACTTGAGTACGTGGGGTACACAAGTAAACTTGAATTATACATGTGTACGTGGTGTACACAAGAATACTTGATTTACACATGAATACTTGATTTATGCATGAACACTTGATTTTACATGAGTACGTGGTGTACTCAAGAATACGGGATTTACACAATATACCAACTATGTTTTTGTACAAAGTATACAAACGTGAAATACAAAAACTGCATGAATTCACACCAACATTATGTTGACGTTTTTCCAAAACTCACATGTATTTCAGGTAACTAGAAGTGGATGTGCGCGCGGTCTTGCTTATGCTCTTCGATGTCGCTTATGTATATCTTTAAATAAAGTTGTAAACTTTTTAAGACAATGTTTTATGCTATCTAGCGATGTAAACGCTAAACTTATGTTTTTAAATTATGGTATTTGATGTTATTTTTACGAGCATGTAGCATGTTTACCTTTCGTATGCAATGAGAACCTTTCTTGATCACACCTCGTGCTTCCGCCGCAGAAAGGGGTGTGACACACGACCTATGCACGGGGTGTAGGCATACACCTGACATATGCAAATGCTAAATATTAAATTACCCACAAGTTGGGGATAACTCCTCTGTGGGTTTTATAAGTGGTGAGTCGGTTAATCATGACCGGCTTCCAAAGCGGCCCCAATTATATGACAAACATGTAAATCTGTATACAAGATTTTAATAAAGATTGTCCCAAGTTATAAAAGGTTTTGTGCCTTGTGCGCCCAAATCAATTTTCATAAATTCTTTTCAAATGAGTCGGTTAATTGTATTTACCAGTGTAAACTGACGTATTTTCAAAAGACAAAGTGACAGGTACTACTCGTAATAGGCTGGGAGTTGCTCGGTGTCGAAATAGAGGATCTTGCAAATCCTTAAAGATGCCTTAAAGTCTGCTAAACTTCATTTTACACATTCTGTAATGATCCGCCTGTGGATTTGATATTACAAGCTCGTCTATAATTAATACTTCGATATTTTCAGACATTGGGTTTGTAATAATATTTTATATTCCAAGACTTCCGCTATGCTATATCTGTGTTTAATTGTCTATGATGATATCAACTACGTCACGATACTCCCCACCGGGCCCACCGGAATACGTGGAAATATCGGGGTGTGACACGTAATGCAATGATTCCTCTCAATTGAATAGACAAACACTTGCTTCATGGGACTCACTTGAATCGTCTCGGATGTAATAACAGTACGTTTAGCATCTGTGCCTGCTTGAATTGTAGGAAGCAAAGGACAACGAAGATGAACATTGTATTTATCACGAAAGTACTGAACAACCGAGATAACAGCTCCGGTTTCATCAGCTGCATTTGGAACAAGAAGTCCAACATCGTTCATTATTTGTTGTTGTCTCAACAATATGAATGGACGCAACGAATATCTATAATCCACCCCACGCACAATATGCGTTTCAAATCAAGGGTCCCATCATTACAACCACTTGTTTGAAAATGGCCAGGAGAGTTGAAAAAACTGCAATTAGAATTGATCTTGGAACAACATACTCTTGGGTTGAAGGGGTTCTAGTTTCGACTAGATCCTCGGTTCTGGTGAACGGGTCCCCTACTTTTGAGTCTATCTGTTCCAAAGGTGTTAGACAAGGAGATCTGTTGTCTCTGTTTTTGTTCCTTTTGGTTATGGAAGCTCTATCCAACATTTTTTCGTAAAGCTGGGGCTAAAGGATTATTCAAAGGAATTCAAACCCCTAATAATGGGTCGAAAATCTCTCATTTGTTTTACGCGGATGATGCTCTTTTGATTGGGGGGGGGAGTGGGATAGGGTTAATGTGTTAAATGTAACTAGATGTTTGAGAATTTTTTTATATGTGTTCGGGTTTAAAGATTAACCTACATAAATCTAACTTATACGGGTTGGGAGTGGAAGATGGTGAGATAAGGGATATGGATAAGGTGGTGGAGTGTAATTCTGATAAAATTATGTTCACTTATTTGGGGATTACGGTGGGAGCTAAAATGAACAAAATTAATAATTGGACTCCAATTATTGAGGTTTTCAAAAAAAGATTGTCGGTGTGGAAAGCTAAAACTATTTTGATTGGGGGGAGACTCACTCTGATTAATTCTGTGTTGGAAAGTCTCCCTATCTATTACTTCTCATTATACAAGGTTCCGGTGGGAATTATAAAGATTCTTGAAGTGAAAATGAGATTTTTTTTTTGGGCGGGATCAAATGAAATAATAAAATGAACTGGGTGACTTGGGATTAGATCACGTGGCCTAAATCAAAAGGGGGGTTGGGTACTAACAGACTTAAAGAGATCAATTTGGCTCTTCTTTTTAAATGGGGGTGGAGGTATAAAGTCGAAAATCAAAATTTATGGAGAAAGGTGGTGGAAGCTTGTCATGGTAAAAACAATCAAAGGAGCTTCCTTCCGCTTAATGAAAAAAATTACGGGATGTTGGAAAAATATTGTGAATTAGATTTCTAACTTGAAAATTAACGGGAAGGGTTTAAACTGCCTGATTTTGGGTAAGGTGTAACAACCCGACTTTTTGAAGTCAATGTACAAGTCAAAGTCAAAGGAAGAAAAGATTGCTAATTGCGATCTGTCACTCCTTGCTTAATTATTGATTGTACTCTTTGACTTGAAATGAATACCCTATTTTAAATCGCTTTAGTTGTATTATGTGGAGTACTTGTTAATAAATCTCTATTTAATCGCAGTTTAATCGCTTATCGACTTGTCGCTATCACATCGCAATACGAATTATGTGTTCTGGATATTTTTTTACGTGTGTGTGTTTTTATGTGTTATTTGTTCATGTTTAGTTATGTTTGTGGTGACTATTCAAAAACGCAATCGCAACGCAATCTCATCTCAAACTCGAGAAATTTAGTAGTTAGGTTATTGTGTAACTATGGGTAACACTATCGCATCGCGTACTCAAAACGCATCACAACGCTAAACGCACGAAAGGAAAACACGAAAACCAACTCGCGACAACCAGTCGATCGAACGACCATTCGATCGAATGGTCATCCGAACGGATGACCATCCGATCGGATGGCCATCCGATCCGACACTGGCGCACCCCTTTCCTCTTTTGGAATCCTATAAATACCCCCTTTCACATCACCAACAGTGATGTGACAGCTCTCTCGTTTGACCAGCGCCTCTAACCCTCTTTTTCTCCGATTTCTCGCGATTCTTGTAAGTTTCTTCTTCAAATCTTGTACAACCTTCATCTACACACACTTCTTCATCATTTTCTCCTTTGAATCTTAACTTTTCACCATGAAATCCACTGATTTGAGGTGTTCTAAGATGATGTCATCATGGAGTTCTTATGAACTTCAAGTTTTGGCCTCATTCCACCAAGAACAACTCAGATCTAGAGGATTTCAACATGAATCAACACTATTTTCGCATAAATCTAAACGTTTTCAAGAAGTAAAAGATTGGAAGATGTTTTCATAACATTCTTTCACTTTTACATTCAATGCATTCCAAAACCGATAGAATCGGGACTCATTCAGGCCTTCTACTCGTTCCTAGTGAAGTGTCGGTCTGAGACCTGATTCTTACCAAAGAGACAACCGATTTCGGGTTGAACATGAACAACCTTCAAGAACAGTTAACTGGTCAGAATGGGGTGGTTCCCGTCTGATCGGATAACTTGGGCTTGAGGGAACCCCTGTTGTTTAACACGTTGTCATACCGTCTCGATCAAACCGCAAAACTTCTCATACTTAGCAAATTTCAAAACGAGCCAGTCACTGAATGGACTGCCGTGCGATCGGATTGCCATCCGATCGGATGACATATGGTCATCAACACTGAACACTTTTACAATTTTCAAGGATCATCATTTTCTAACGGATTGCCATCCGATCGGAAGACCATCCGAACGAATGACAATCCTTCTGTGAACTTGTTCTTTGAGAAATGTCTCGCTAGACGGATTGCCATCTGACCGAAGGACCATTCGACCGGATGACCTGAAAGGTAGAGATACTTCTCTATTTTCAAAATGCTACAACGAAAACTTCAAAGCCATCATACACAAACACATCCATCCCAAACAAGTGGCGGACCGACCGAACGGCCATCCGATCAGATGACCCTCCGATCGGATTGCCATCCGTTCGGATGTCATTTCGACACTCCAGCACTTGCACCGTGTTACGCACCGCTCACCGTTTATGCTATCATTCTGATCAGGCTAATCTTCCTCAGCGCTCCCTTCAATCCAAGAGAGTGTTTATTTACTAAACACGATCTGTGAATATACTCGATCCCTTTTTCTTTAAGCACTTTTGGGTGTTACATACGTTACTTATACTAAATCACAACGATCACATAACGCAAACACTTTTTTATACGCTAACCGCTCTCGCATGCTATACGTGTTATTCGATGAATGCTTGTATGTTATGTTTACACAGTGATTGTTGCCTGACACCTTAGCAACGATAGTACTATAGTTTGGACTCAGCACCTGTCGTGGACGGGGGTTGCTAAGGGTATTTCTTCACGTGTCACGATGGTGATATGTGTTGCGCACTCTACAACTCGCAGTCACGTCTGTGCATATTTCATTGTCGATAACTTACTAGCATATCATTATTACGTGTTACATGTTGGTTATGCGTAAACTCGCTTTCGCTACTATATACTATTAAACTTGTATGCTCACCTTTACACTATGTGTATTGACCTCTATTTTAACGTATGTGGCAGGTGTTTGAGATGCTAGGATGCTTGCTTTTGTGGAATCAAGTAGGATGAGTCTAGAAACAAACAATTTAAACCTGAGTTGTCGGAACAGTTTTTATTTGTCTTTGGGAACTATTTGTCTGTAATAATTGTGTTGCTTATTATGTCATGGTATGGGACGTGATACTTAACTAATTGGTAATTATAGTTGTTATAGAAACTCTTGGACAATCTGTTTCGCTCAGTGTCGCGCCCCGATGTTTCCGCCATCGGTTGGGGTGTGACATAAGGTGGGGAACGGGGAGGAGATTCGTTTCTGGCTAGATACTTGGATGGGTGATATGCCTTTTGTGGAAAGATGGCCACACTTGTTCGATTTGGAATTGTCTAAATTGTGCAGGGTTGTTGTCAGAAGGGATGGGATCCAAGGATATAGCGGTTTTGTGTGGAATTGGTCTAGACAACCAGAGTCAGATGTTGAGCTTAAGGAATGGCAGGAATGTCAAGGGGTTCTCAGCAGGGCGTCATTTTCAAATAATGAGGATTTATGGTTGTGGAACGACAACAATCAGGAAGGATTCTCGGTGAAGGCAGTTAAAATGGCTCTTATTAAGGATAAAGGAGACAACCATCCCCTAGCTTTGAATGGTGTAAATGGGTTCCGATCAAATGAAATATTATGGCGTGGAGAGGTAATCTGGATAGATTAGCTACGAGAGTTAACTTAAGAAGAATGCATGTGAATATTTCTTCGGTTATGTGCCCTTTTTGCAATGAATTTGAGGAAACGGTGGAGCACTTATTTACTGCTTGTTCGGTGATGGAGAGAGTTTGGTTGGCATTCAGCGCTTGATGTAAATTGCCTCAGATATAATCTTTCGACTTCAAAGACATTATGGAGATACACAATTTCACGCGTCTAGGTAAGAAAGCAAATAGTATCATTCAAGGTTTGGTGATGATTTCGTGTTGGTGTATTGATGTGCGTGAAAGTGTCGTATATATTAGGTGTATATTTTAAGCCCTTTTTAACACTTATTTTAGCCAAGTTTTAAATTTATAAAACACGATATTTTACTAACACTAAACACACATATGGGCAAGTGCACCCATCGTTGAGCGTAGTATAGCATTGGTAAGATACCGAGGTCGTCCAAGGACACAAGAGCTTTTAGTACCGGTTTATCCTCAACTTCTAATCAAAATAAAAAGTTTAGAAAAAATGTTTTAAACTAAGAAAAATAAAAACTAACTAAAATGCTGAAAATAAAAATAAAATAAAAACAGATAGACAAGATGAATCACTTGGTTCCGACTCGTATCTAGTATAACCTTTGATTATTTCCGCACTTTTGCACATAATTAAGAGATTATCTTAGTTATTGTAGTAGGCCCCTCTTTTGAAGGTGACGTTACCCTCACCCCAGTAGTTTGAGTCAGCAAGGATACAATCCTAAAAGGGTGGATTATTAGAAGATAATGAATTAAGTTATTAATGCAGTATTGTGGTAGGCCCCGCTTTTGGCGGTGACGTTACCCTCGGCTAAGTAGTCTGAGTCAGCAGGGATACAGTCCTAAATAGCCGGGTTATAGTATTAATAGTAGTTAACTTATGAGGGGATCAAAGAGTTTGGACCCCCGCCATCCAATACCGTGAAGCATTGAAGGAGGTCCTACTAAATTTGACCCATGTCCATTGCAGGACCTCTAAACGCTGAACAATGGCAAGACCTTTACCAAACCGTTCCCTTAACCCCCGACCAGGTAGCCAACATACCTCCATATAGACCGTGGAGATACGAATGGTGAAAATCTTTTATTTTATATAGACAGTAAAACAATGCCAAGACACCACGGACAAACGATAAGGAAAGATCACCTTCAACATAAGTAACTAGTTATTAAAGTCATTAATACAAAACCAAATAAAAAGTGCAAAAGATTAGAAATAAAAAGTATTATACTAGACACTTTGTCTTCACCAAGTGATGTAAGAGACTTAGGCAAACATGGCCTTGATTGTCAAGAACTCTTACGATCAATCTTGGATCCCGAGACGACTCACACACTCTACGATGGACAATGGATGATGGTGGTGGATGATGGTGTTGTGATGGTGGTGGGTGGTGGATGAAGTGTGAGAGAGGTGGTGTGCCAAGGGATGAGATGAAATGAATCCAAGCACTCCTATTTATAGGCAGAACAGAGAGCTAGGCACGGCCCCGTGTCCGCTGGGCACGGCCCCGTGCCTGTCTGACACTCTCTCTCTTCATTAATTGTAATTCGCAATTACAATTAATGCGCCTGCAGTACTTTCGACACGCCCCCGTGTCCGCTGGGCACGCCCCGTGGTGGGCAATAGAAGCTTCTATAGGTTTGTCTTTTCTGCTGCTTCTTGGGCACGCCCCCGTGCTGGCTGAGCACGGGGCGTGTTCAGTCTTCTGACTTCTCTAATTTGCTTTGGAAGGTGCCGTTGAGGGGTCGGGCAGTCCACTTATGTTCCTTTCCTTGTATTTATGTTGGAATTAGTTGTCTTTTTGCTTCTTTTGTGTTTTTGAGCTCATTTAATCCTAAAAATACAAAAGGAAGACAAAAACACTCTTTTTCCAATATTAGTACTTAAAAAGGGTTAGTTTTATGCCTTATTTGATGTAATTTATATGTTGCATTTTACACACATCAAATACCCCCACACTTGAACTTTTGCTTGTCCTCAAGCAAAACTCTTTAATATGTGGCTTACACTCCCAAATGGAATAGGTAGAAGAGAAGGTTTTGGGCTTGTCGTAGAGTGTCGGGATGTCCAAGATCTTTTTGGGTTTTATTTTTATTTATTTACAATCCTATTCGTAATGATTTATTTAGAACGTTTCATAGGAGAAATTACTTATTTGGGCATAACATGCCTTTTTTAAAATTCTATTTATATACAAGTTCACATACCTCACGGGAGAAATCACTCATACTCGGCCGAAGGTGTATTTTTAGTGAATCACTCGAGAGCGGCATGAAACTTATTCCTACCATAGGCTTGCCAAGCAATCAATCCTCCTCCTTTTTAACTTTTATACCTTTGTAAATATCACGGGGACTTTGTGGGTTAAGGGTTAGGCTCGGGTTAAAGGTAGGTGGTTGGGATAGTGGTTAGTGGTTAGTAGAAAAAGGGAGAAAAGCGTAACAAGTGTCGGTTTTCGTAAGATTTTCTATTTTTGTAACTTTTTATTTTGATGAAGCTTTTATTCAAACAAAGTTATTTTTGATGAACTTGTTTGTTTATTTTCTTTTTGCTTCATCATCAACACACATTTTTTTTTTCATACGAAAAACCGAACTTGTTACTAAAACAAAGGGTTAAAAATGAAAAAGGTTTTGGTGGGTAAAAGGGTTTTTGGTTTGGGTGATGAAATGAAAAGGTTTAGGCTCAAAGGGGCTAACTAGGGGGATTTTTGGGTAGGTGGTAAAAGAAAAAGAAAAATAATGGTGTAGAAATAAAAAGGGTTAGTCCTAATGCCTCCATCATTTACTTACTCGGGTTTAAGTTGATAAAGACCGGGAATGTATCGTCATGGCAACTTCTAGAGTCGTAAGAACCAAGCGGCTATTCACACAAGAAACGAAAAATGAGCATTTAGTCTAAAGATGTAAATTTGTATGCTCAATAAAGGCTCAAAACTCACTTTTGTGGGAATGGGTTTTTATGTGATCAAGTATATATAATCAAATTTTAACTAAGTTTGCCATGCCTTTTCATAATTTTCTTATGTTGGTTCTTTTTATCACTACGCTATCGGTTGTAAATTTGTAAAAAATATAACCTTTTTGAGAACTTGAATTTCCCGAATTAAACATAGACAAGTAAAAAAATGAAATTTTTGAAAAAATTTGGGGTGATTAGCGGTTCCAATAGAGTTTTGTGTAAGGCTTGTATTTAGGACTTGCAAAATTCAAGGTTTTAGCATCCCCCCACACTTAAATTACACATTGTCCTCAATGTGTCCCAAAAATAAATTTTTTGGTTGATTAGATGTGTAAAATAGTGTTTAAAAAGCAAAAATTTGTGTTACTGGGCACTGAACACGGCCCCGTGTTGAGTGGGCACGACCCCGTGTTTAGGTGCCAGTAACGAGAACTTACAGAATGTGAACACGGCCCCGTGTCCACTGGACACGGCCACGTGTCCGACAAAAATTTGCAGGTCAGAAGCCAAACAGCAGGTCTGGGAGGTGAGCACGGGGGCGTGTTGGCTGGGCACGTCCCCGTGTGGACAGTCTGAAAGCCTGAAAAACAGGTTTCTTCCTCCGGTTTTTCCATCCTGGCCCTATAAGTGCTGAGGCTTAGCACCCCAAGCCTTGGTTTGTACCTGTTTCATCACTTAATACCACACCAAGCAACACAAACATCCTAAATTACCATAGTTAATTGTTCCAAGCATAAAGTAAAAGAAGAAAAAAAAAAGAAAAATAAAATGCAGAAAATAGTTAGGAAAAGTAAATTGTCTAACACTTGGCACGCAGGCCATTAATTGTTCAAGATTGCAAAGGGTTAACCTGGGGTGTCATCAATCAACCGCTTCCTCCTATGCTCCTCCCGCCTACTCCATAGCATCATCATCATCATCATCGTCATCATCCCCTCCATGGCATGCAATGTGGTCTCGCATGTATCCGACATCGTCTTGTATCTCGGATAGGTTTCTTTCGATAGCTCCGACCCGGTGGTAGGTGTTGCTCGCCATGTTATAGGTGTTCCGAGTACACATGAGGTTTTCCTGCAACAAATCATGCAAACTTTGAAAATTAGGAAAACCACCTCCCGAGGAGGATGATTGGCCCGGATCACCGTGGGGTGGGTATTGGTACTGATGATGTTGCGGAGCTGGGAGGACAAGTGCTTCTTGCGGGTTCCATGCATGACCTTGCATCCTTTGAAAGGTTACCGTCCCGTCTTCTGCCTCATAAACCAGGTTCATCGAGCGGCATATGTGAATATCAACCGTACCCGACCATGGGCTCCTCTCAAATGACCTTGGAATGTGGGCGAAGTGCTTGAAGAGACGGTACACCCATCCCCCGAAGAAAATAGGAGTCGGTGCGCTAGCAAGGCAGTTGTGATGCATGTTTCGGAGCATGAGGAACGGAACATCGAGCGGCCTGCGGTTGTGAATGCAATGGAGGACAAGCAAATCTCTTAACCCAACGACGCCACCACTGTCATGCCTTTGGCTAAGAGAGTAGCCGAGGAGCCTATGAATGTATCTGTAAAGCGGATCCCTCAGCTTGGTACTCTTAGTGCTGCTCGGATTGTAGAACCCTTCCCCAATCTGAGCCCACATGGCTTGGCGCTCGTTGTCTTCAATCTCTCTCAATCCCCATGTATTTTCTTCGTTTCCCGCATCCTCTTCCGCATACAACCCGTTAATCGACCCGAATTGTGCCATGGAGATCGAATACCTCGTTCCGCCACACCTGAATGACACCCCGTCATTATCGAACGGGTCACACCTTGAAGTGAATGCAAAGGTGCTGTAGAATTCCAAGGTGCATTCATGGACGGAACGGAGTCGGGTTGTTAGTGCGACTCTGAGTGGTCCCGTGACAATGTTGTTGAAACGGTCAATTTGATTCACCATGGTTAGCAGTTCTGTGCAAGCCTGCCTCGGGTATTCCTCCGACCTTGTTTGAAGAAGCTCGTATCGAGCTCTTGCATCTAGCTCATTGGCGTTGAATCTTGTAAACTTCCTGGCCATCTGCAAGAATACACCAAAAGTTAGCATGAAACAGAAATATTTTCGGACAAAACTGCAAACAGCGGTCTGGACACGACCCCGTGCCCAGCGGACACGGCCCCGTGTCCAGGGGTCTGTTACTCAAAATCTTCATTTTTCGACCCGGTTTCGAAAACTTGAAAATTTTTGGTCCAATAGGTGCGGTTTCCCCCGAAATTGAAACCCTAAGTGCCGTTTTTCCCAAAATAACCCGTTTACCATATCAATTTTATCTTTTTCGATTCAAGAACAAGGGTTTGGGGTTTTTGTAAGAAATCAGGTGAATCTATGAACAATACAAGTGTATTTACTTCCCTTAACACTAATCCAACTAAATGCAAACAGATTTAGGCAAAAATTTGAGGTTCGATCTGGATGAACTTCAAGAACCCTAGATTTTTCCCCAAATTTTTGGTGTTTTAACTACATGCAAGTAACTAATCTAACTACTAAGAGTGATAGAATCATACCTTGACTTTGTTAGATCGATAGGAGACGTCGAAATTTCGCGAAAAATCGCCTGGAACCAGAGCTTTTGTGGGGAAACGGGGCGTGTGGAATGAAGAAACTGTTTTGAAAAAGGGGTTTTATCCCGTCTGCAGCGCGAACACGGCCCCGTGTCCAGCGGACACGGCCTCGTGCCGAGCAATTTTTTTTTAAGTGCTCGTGTGAGTGCCCCTTTTTCCCATAAGCTATGGTTAGAAAACTTATCGCTTTATTTTGTCGTCTCAATCATTCGTAACTTACCAGGCATGATGTTTTTATTCTTCCACGGTTTGAAGCGAGATCTCTTCTTCTTCATCCTCAATAAATCCTTGATAAAGTTTCAGCCGTTGGCCATTGACTTTAAATGGTGGCCCATTTCGAGATTTAATTTCTACTGCACCGTGTGGAAAAATGTGGGTGATGGAAAAAGGTCCTGACCACCTAGACTTTAATTTACCAGGAAACAATCGAAGTCGTGAATTAAACAAAAGAACTAGATCCCCTACCCGAAATTCATTAGGCTTAATATGTTTGTCATGCAAATTTTTCATTCTTTCCTTATAAATTTCAGAGTTTGAGTATGCATAATTCCTAAGTTCGTCTAATTCATTTAATTGACAAAATCGATTTTTACCAGCAAATTCTAAATCCAAGTTTACATTTTTGATTGCCCAGTAGGCTTTGTGTGCAATTTCTACTGGCAAATGACAACTTTTTCCATAAACTAGCTTATATGGGGTTGTACCTATTGTTGTTTTATAAGCAGTTCGAAAAGCCCATAAAGCATCGTCTAATTTATCAGCCCATTCCTTTTTATTTAACCCTACGGTTTTTTCGAGTATTCGTTTTAAACCTCTATTAGTCACTTCGGCTTGTCCGTTTGTTTGAGGGTGATATGCTGTTGAAACCCGGTGATAGACCCCATATCTTGTTAAAAAATTTTCAAGTTGGTGGTTGCAAAAATGGGTACCTCTATCACTTATTAAAGCTTTAGGTGTGCCAAAACGAGAGAACAATTTTTTCAGAAATCTTACCATGACTCTTCCATCATTTGTTGGAAGTGCCTCGACCTCGGCCCATTTAGACATGTAATCTACTGCCACAAGTATATATTTGTTTCCTTTCGATGGTGGGAAAGGTCCCATAAAGTCTAGTCCCCACACATCAAAAATTTCACAAACAAGAATGCCATTTTGTGGCATTTCGTTTTTGGAAGAAAGATTACCTGTTCTTTGGCAAGCATCACATGTTTTTACAAGACTTTGAGCGTCTTTATAAATGGTTGGCCAATAAAATCCTGAATCGAATACCTTTCGTGCGGTACTAGTAGCACCATGATGTCCTCCGTATGGACCTTCATGACAATGGCGGAGAATTCTTCGTGCTTCGCTACCATGTACGCATCGTGTGACAAGTTGGTCGGCACACATTTTGAAAAGATATGGATCTTCCCAAAAGTAGTGTTTCACATTGGCAAAGAATTTTTTTCTTTGATGATGTGGCCATCCTTTTGCGACTATACCGCTAGCTAGGTAGTTAGCATAGTCGGCATACCATGGTTCTTCCTTGTATTCCACCATTTCCAGGGACTCAGTTGGAAATTTTTCGTTGATTTGCTCGTCCCTGGTTGCCTCTAAAGCTGGGTCTTCTAAGCGTGAAAGATGATCTGCTGCGGTATTTTCTGCTCCTCTTTTGTCCTTGATTTCAATGTCAAATTCTTGGAGGAGTAGAATCCACCTAATCAAACGCGGTTTTGCGTCTTGCTTCTTGAAGAGATATCGAATGGCTGCATGGTCTGTATAGACTATAGTTTTAGAAAGAACAAGATAAGAACGAAATTTATCAAAAGCAAATACCACAGCTAGTAATTCTTTTTCAGTTGTTGTGTAATTTTCTTGCGCATCATTAAGTGTTTTACTAGCATAATAGATTGGGTGGAAATGCTTTTCTTTTCTCTGTCCCAAGACAGCTCCAACTGCAAAGTCACTGGCATCACACATGATTTTGAAAGGAAGTTTCCAATCAGGCGCTATCATGATAGGTGCATTGACTAGCATTTCCTTTAGGGTTAGAAATGCTTGATTGCAATCATTGTCAAAGATGAAAGGAGCATCTTTTTCAAGTAATTTTGTTAGAGGCCTTGAGATCTTTAAAAAGTCTTTGATAAACCGCCTATAGAATCCGGCATGCCCTAGGAAACTTCTGATAGCTCTTACGGAGGATGGAGGTGGTAATCTAGAAATGGTATCTATTTTGGCTCGATCCACCTCCATTCATTCGCTTGAGATCTTGTGACCGAGTACTATTCCCTCCGTTACCATGAAATGGCATTTTTCCCAATTAAGGGTGAGGTTAGTTTCCTCACATCGGGATAGCATTCGTTCAAGGTTATCGAGGCATTGGTCATATGAATCCCCAAAGATAGAAAAGTCGTCCATGAAGACTTCCATTGTCTTTTCTATCATGTCATGGAAAATGGCTACCATGCAACGTTGGAATGTTGCTGGGGCATTACATAGACCAAACGGCATGCGTCGATAAGCAAAAGTTCCATAGGGACATGTGAAAGTTGTCTTTTCTTGGTCTTCGGGTGCTATCGGGATTTGAAAGTAACCTGAAAAACCATCCAAGAAACAGTAAAATTTATGACCGGATAATCTTTCTAACATTTGATCAATGAAGGGTAAAGGAAAATGATCCTTTCTTGTTGCTTCATTTAATCGTCTATAATCTATACATACTCTCCATCCTGTGACGGTTCTCGTTGGTATTAGTTCATTCTTTTCGTTAGTAATTACCGTCATACCTCCTTTCTTTGGAACTACTTGGACAGGACTTACCCAAGGACTATCGGAGATAGGATAGATAAGTCCGGCGTCAAGTAACTTGATGACTTCGTTTTTAACCACTTCTTGAACATTTGGATTCACTCGACGTTGTGGTTGTATGACCGATTTGTAGTCATCATTCATCAAAATTTTGTGTGTGCACATAGAAGGACTAATTCCTTTTATGTCTACAAGTTTCCAAGCTATTGCATTTTTGTGTTTTTTCAAAAGATTAATTAATTTTTCTTTTTCTAAGTTATCTAATTTAGACGAAATAATTACAGGTAACTTACCACCTTTGTCTAGAAAAGCATATTCCAAACCTTTTGGAAGTTCTTTGAGCTCAAGTGGTGGGTCTTTAGGAGACTCCTTATTTGGTTGCTCAATTCGATCAAGAACTTTAAAAGTTTGTTCTATGGCGACCTCTTCTTCAACAAAGTGGTCAATCTCTTCACTTGTATCGGGTGGTTCATCTTCATCTTCAATTAGGGGGTCATTATTGCCGAATGGATATTTCATTGATCGTTCGAGATCGACACTTCTTTTAAATGCCCCTAATTGAAGAGGTAGATTATTGAACTTCCGGTTTTTCAAAGCTTCGTGAGTTTTTACAAATGGTCGTCCCAACACTAGAGGAGCGTCATCGAGGATGACAAAGTCGGTCGGGATTACCATTTGATTTGTTTGAACCAGGACATCTTCAACTATACCGATTGATTTTATTACTTTCCGATTGGATAGAAAAATGGGTATTTGAAGTGGAGAAAAATCACTAATACTTAATTTTTCAAAAATGTAGTTAGGCATTATGTTAACACAAAGATCTTTATCGATGGTGACATTACTAATAAACGAATTTTGAAAGAAACATGGAACCGGTGTAATGTTAATTTCAAATGGGTCTTCTTTTATTAGTAGTTTGATCATTAGTTAACTTAACACTCACCGTTTCGTCAATTTTAGTGTTAGTGCTTAACTCTTTTAAAAACTTAGCATGAGTGGGTATTAAACAATGATTTTCAAAAGAAGGTGACAAGAGATTAATTTTTTCAAAATTAGACTCTTCTTGAATTTTAACGTTGTCGGACTCACCTTTTTCGTTGTTTAACTCATGTGTCGGTTTTTCACTTATTTGTTCTTCCATTTTTACATTTTCAGTTATCTCTTCCTTTTTTAGTTCTTCTCTTGCGCGGGACTCCTCTTCCCTTGCGCGAGCTTCTTTTATACATCGATCGATAACTCTAATGTGTTCTAATATCCTATCGGTCACTTCGGTTATAGAAAAAGAATCATCATTTCCTAAGCTTGAATCCGGTTGTTCGACCCTTTGTTCCTCATAATACCCATATGAAGTCGATGGTTCGCACCATTGTTCTTCATTGTAAGCATATGATGGATAAGGTTCGTAATTTTCTTCATAATACTCATATGAGGTGGGTTGTTCACGCCAAGGTTCCTCATAATAAGCATATGAAGGTGGTGGCTCATATCTTGGTTCCTCAAAGTATGAGTATGAGGGCTCATACCTTGATTCATCAAAATATGAGTATGAGGGAGGAGGTTCATACCTTTGGTCTTCATAGGATGTGTATGAAGTTGATGACTCGTACCTGGGCTCCTCATAGTAGGTGTATGAATTGGATGGTTGATATGAGTGATTATTTTGAATCGAGCGTGCATTATGACAATTAGTGCAATAATTACCCCTATAATCATCCTCATCATAGGTGTAGTTGTAACCTCCTGAGTATTGATCCATAAGAATCACTCAGCAGACCACAACCAAGTCTCGAGATCAGAAAACAAAAAGAAAAACGGAAACAGAAGCTGGACACGGCCCCGTGTTCAGTGAGCACGGCCCCATGTTCAGGATCTGTATCTGGGCGTTTTAATTAAATTTACTGATTTCGTTGAGCACGGGGCGTGTTCAGTGAGCACGGCCCGTGTTCAAGCTTCTGTTACTGGGTGTTTTTTATGAAAATGTGCAGCACGGCTCCGTGTTCAGTGAACACGGCCCCGTGTACAGACTACTGTAAATGCAAATCTAAACTAAAATGCAGAAAAATGTGCGCGCGTTTAAAAAGGTTTTGAAAAACTGATTAGGCAGTCGATTTTAAGCTTTCTTAAAATCCTTGTGTCCCCGGCAGTGGCGCCAAAAACTTGATGTGCGTGAAAGTGTCGTATATATTAGGTGTATATTTTAAGCCCTTTTTAACACTTATTTTAGCCAAGTTTTAAATTTATAAAACACGATATTTTACTAACACTAAACACACATATGGGCAAGTGCACCCATCGTTGAGCGTAGTATAGCGTTGGTAAGATACCGAGGTCGTCCAAGGACACAAGAGCTTTTAGTACCGGTTTATCCTCAACGTCTAATCAAAATAAAAAGTTTAGAAAAAATGTTTTAAACTAAGAAAAATAAAAACTAACTAAAATGCTGAAAATAAAAATAAAATAAAAACAGATAGACAAGATGAATCACTTGGTTCCGACTCGTATCTAGTATAACCTTTGATTATTTCCGCACTTTTGCACATAATTAAGAGATTATCTTAGTTATTGTAGTAGGCCCCTCTTTTGAAGGTGACGTTACCCTCACCCCAGTAGTGTGAGTCAGCAAGGATACAATCCTAAAAGGGTGGATTATTGGAAGATAATGAATTAAGTTATTAATGCAGTATTGTGGTAGGCCCCGCTTTTGGCGGTGACGTTACCCTCGGCTAAGTAGTCTGAGTCAGCAGGGATACAGTCCTAAATAGCCGGGTTATAGTATTAATAGTAGTTAACTTATGAGGGGATCAAAGAGTTTGGACCCCCGCCATCCAATACCGTGAAGCATTGAAGGAGGTCCTACTAAATTTGACCCAGGTCCATTGCAGGACCTCTAAACGCTGAACAATGGCAAGACCTTTACCAAACCGTTCCCTTAACCCCCGACCAGGTAGCCAACATACCTCCATATAGACCGTGGAGATATGAATGGTGAAAATCTTTTATTTTATATAGACAGTAAAATAATGCCAAGACACCACTGACAAACGATAAGGAAAGATCACCTTCAACATAAGTAACTAGTTATTAAAGTCATTAATACAAAACCAAATAAAAAGTGCAAAAGATTAGAAATAAAAAGTATTATACTAGACACTTTGTCTTCACCAAGTGATGTAAGAGACTTAGGCAAACATGGCCTTGATTGTCAAGAACTCTTACGATCAATCTTGGATCCCGAGACGACTCACACACTCTACGATGGACAATGGATGATGGTGGTGGATGATGGTGTTGTGATGGTGGTGGGTGGTGGATGAAGTGTGAGAGAGGTGGTGTGCCAAGGGATGAGATGAAATGAATCCAAGCACTCCTATTTATAGGCTGAACAGAGAGCTGGGCACGGCCCCGTGCCTGTCTGACACTCTCTCTCTTCATTAATTGTAATTCGCAATTACAATTAATGCGCCTGCAGTACTTTCGACACGCCCCCGTGTCCGCTGGGCACGCCCCGTGGTGGGCAATAGAAGCTTCTATAGGTTTGTCTTTTCTGCTGCTTCTTGGGCACGCCCCCGTGCTGGCTGAGCACGGGGCGTGTTCAGTCTTCTGACTTCTCTAATTTGCTTTGGAAGGTGCCGTTGAGGGGTCGGGCAGTCCACTTATGTTCCTTTCCTTGTATTTATGTTGGAATTAGCTGTCTTTTTGCTTCTTTTGTGTTTTTGAGCTCATTTAATCCTGAAAATACAAAAGGAAGACAAAAACACTCTTTTTCCAATATTAGTACTTAAAAAGGGTTAGTTTTATGCCTTATTTGATGTAATTTATATGTTGCATTTTACACACATCATGTATCTGGAAAGGAAGAAATGAATTGGTTTTCAAGCAGTTTAGATGAAGCCCACAAGATATTTTAGGGGAGGTTAAATCGAAGGGTTATGGGTGGGTTAGAAATAGAACTCCTTGTAATTATATTTAGTTGGGTGGATTGGTGTAAATGTCCATTGTATATGTTGTAATTGTCGGCCCTTTGCCCGTTTGGGTCGGGGGTGTTGTTTTGTTGCTTGGCCTTTTGCCCGTTTGAGTCGGATGTGAGTTTTAATGAAGTTTACTTTTCAAAAAAAAGATATGGTTATGTTACTTATGTATGATATAGTTGTTAAATTTGATAACGACATCTTTGATATGCACAATTGAATAAAGTTCATATTTAACACAGTGTTTGGATTAAGAGAAAACCCCCTTGAGTTGTGAGAACTTAGTGAACTCCGACTTTTCATGCGAGTTTTAATTTGAATATTTAAATGTTGACTACTAATTAAAGAGGTTATTGTAGACACCCAGAATTATAGTTTAAAAAACTTTAGTCCTATTTTTTTAAATGTATACTTTATTACCCCATTAAGTTGTGATAACTTAGAGAACTCCGATTTTTTCATGCGAGTTTTAGTTTGAATATTTAAATGTCGACTACTAATTAAAGGGGTTGTTGTAGACACATAAAATTATAGTTTAAAAAAACTTTAATCCTATTTTTTTAAACGTATATTTTATTTGTAGTATGATTTTATTTTAATATGTAATATTTTCTATACTATGATGATATTCATATCTCGTCTCATGATCCATATATCAAAAATAGTATTTATATCAAAGTATTTATTATATCATTAATATACATAGTAGAATTTAATTACAATTTATTTACCATAACCTTATAACTTATAATTATTTTTAAAAATACTCACAATTTTATGATCATTATCTTTTATTTTTTTTAGTGTTACTTCTTTTAAGTCATATAACAAGGTGGATTGTAGTATCTCAAAAAGAAGTGAAAACTTAGAAAATTATTTTGAATAACTGATAATATAATTGTTGTTTTGTTTTGCTATTTTATCTAATAAGCCATTTCATTAATAAAAATTATATACAAGTTTATAATTTACATTTTTTCATCATTCAAAAGCTAGTTTAACTTAGAGTTAAATGCCATTTTAGTCCTTGTGGTTTGGGCCATTTTGCCAGTTTAGTCCAAAGGTTTCATTTTTAACATGTGGGTCCAAAAAGGTTTCACAGTTGCCATTTTAGTCCACTTGGTTAACTTCATCCATTTTTCTGTTAACGAGAAGGCCAATTTGGTCATTTTGTATGTAATTCTGTTAACTAAAAGGGCAATTCAGCCATATAAAATGACCGAAATGGCCTTCTGGTTAACAGAAAAAATGGATGAAGTTAACCCAGTGGACTAAAATGGCAACTGTGAAACCTTTTTGGACCCACAGGTTAAAAATGAAACCTTTAGACTAAACTGGCAAAATGGCCCAAACCACAGGGACTAAAATGGCATTTAACTCTTTAACTTAAAAGAAAAAATAATGGGTGTCTGATATGAATTATTTTTAATAAAAACATGGCCCATGTGGTATAATCATGTTATGGTTTTGGTCTTTGAGTTTCATTAATTACACTTTTCGTCCCCCACTATTTGTTTGCAACTAACACATTCGCTTTCGGGTTTGAGTGTGATCTGTGCTTTCAAATGACACATCAACTAAAGTGGGTAAATGAGTCAATTCAAATAGCACATATTAAGTTTAGTATCTGCTTGGTCTTTTCTTACCCCTATAATCACAAAAGTAATCACGAGTAACTTTCCATTTTAGTAAAATAGATAAGAGTGTAATAAACATAGTCCAATCAACTTCGAGATTTTGTTCTAGCTCGAAATTTTAAACAAATTTCTAGTTGAAAGTGTAATACGCTAAGGGTGAGAGGGGCACTCCCCTCTTAGGGGAATCCCGTCTCTTACGCATACCCAATCAGGTTATGCCACGTCAACTCCCCTCTTAAACTCCCCTCACACCCCAATTTGATGGCGACACTCCTCTCTTAGGGGACTTGCTTTTTTATTTTTTATTTTTTATTTGTTGTAATTATGCATGTTTATAAATTAAAAAAATATTAATAAAAATTAAATAAAATTTAATAAAAGACATTTCATTAAATTAAAACTAAAAATTCCATTCAAACTAGAAAAATAAAAATTACATTCAAACTAGTAAAATATAAAAATAAACTACTCGTCGTCGGAACTCACTTCAAGGTGAGGTAGATCTAAACGTCCGAGATGCTCAACGAGATCGTGTTTTAGTCTCCAATGCGTTTCTTCGTCAATGAGCTCGCTATAAGCTGTATCATCGAAGACGGGTTCGACTGGAGGATCTTGAATGTGTACCGGTGCTATCGCCCTTCCGTCGTCTTTTATAGTCATGTTATGTAAAATAATGCACGTATACACGATGGACCTTATCTTTTTCACCGTTTTGGAACGCATTGGACGATTTAGTATTCCCCACTTCGCCTTTAACACACCAAACGCCCGTTCCACATCTTTTCTTGCGGCCTCATGTTGCCTCTTGAACTTTTTTTCATTCGGGATGTGAGGATATGGAAAAGACTTCACAAACACGGACCAGCTAGGGTAGATCCCATCAGTAAGATAATACTCGCGTTTGTATAAGTGGTCGTTCACTTGAAATGAACAATTTGGCGCCGTTCCGTTTCGTTGAGTAAGAAATAACGGAGATTGTTGGAGCACGTTGATGTCGTTTTGTGAACCCGCCGGGCCACAAAAAGCATGCCAAACCCACAAATCTTGAGACGCCACCGCCTCTAACATAACTGTCGGGTATTGATGATCGCCTCTCATATATTGTCCACGCAATTCTGTGGGGCACATTCTCCAGACGAAGTGTGTACAATCCAGACTACCCAACATACCAGGTAGGTGATATCTCTCCTCACGAGCCTGATACAATAGCGCAACGTCGTGGCTCGTTGGTCTACGTAAGAATTCACCGGCATACATTGTACAGACCGTCTCGCAGAAATATTCAAGGCACTCACGAGATGTCCTTTCAGCCATATTTAAATACTCGTCGTTTTCGTCTGGTGGGTTACCGGTTGCAAGTTGTTTAATCGCAGAAGTAACCTTTTGCAACGGCGTGAAACTTTTCTTCATTCTCCCGTCCAAGCCCTCTTGAAACCACTCGTTATTCGCTTCCACGTCACTAACAATTTTTAGGAACAAAGACTTGGACATACGAAACCTCTGACGAAAAATATCGGCATTAAATTTTGGATTTTCGTCAAAATAATCGGCCATGAGTGTTTTGTGGCCTCCCACACGATCTCGACGGACAATTTTTTTTTTAATAGACGATGCCGTGTCTAGTAGCTCCGCTTGTTGGATGAGATTTTGGAAGAAAATTAAACTACCATCGATTGACGATGAATCTTCATCGTCGGGAAAGTCGGGTAGGGGAGAAAAAAACGGGAACTTGGAATCCATTTTGTGTTGTATTTGATAGATTTTTAGAGTGAGTTTGAGAATGGGTG
>JARYGA010004934.1:0-39066 GCA_030545235.1 Helianthus tuberosus
ATCAACTGGGTCTACTGGGTCGACTGGATCCTCCATAGGCTGATCCATGGGTATAAACTCTATATCCTGATCTGGGTCGAATCCTGGGGGAAAGACATGATCGGAATCCTCCACATCATCGTGGTCGAAAGCAAAACTAGGAATAGGGGCAACAGAGGATGCCTGGTCGGGATCTGATCCATGTGAGAAGTGCTGCGCACTCTGGGTGTGTGAAGGTGCGGAGGCCACAGACTCGAAAGAGTCTGGGACCGGAGAGTGAGCGGGTGACTACTCGGCGGGAGCATCTGCGATCATCAAGAGATCACCAGCAGCAAGAAGGGCCTCGCCCTGATCATCCTCCTCTAAGGGCTCATCATCATACAGATCGACGTCGCCATCATCGTCGGCGTCGAGAAGCAAATCGTAACCGGGATAAACAGCTAAGGGTGTGGAAGCAGGGATCTCCACTAACGGTAGGTCCCCGGCCAAAGGGCCATCAGCGAGCTCATCAGCACCATCAGGTAAAGCAAAGGGCTGAAAGTCGTCCTCGTCCGTGCTAGTAACGTCGGATGTGTGGACCTCGTGCTCTGAAGACTCTAGGTCATCTGATACTATAGGTCTAGGTCCTGTGGTGTCTGAGTCACCTGTGCCAGAGGTGTCCATGGTGTCTGTAACATAAACACAAACATGCACAAACAGTCAATCATACAATCAAATAATCACATAAGTCACCAAGTAAGCATTCAAATAATTCTCCTAGTCCCACTAGCCTCCCAGCCTCTCAGACTGCTCTTCCTAGTCCCACTAGCCAATTCTCCTAGTCCCACTAGCCAATTTTCCCAGCCTCTCAGACTGCTCTTCCTAGTCCCACTAGCCAATTCTCCTAGTCCCACTAGCCCACTACCTCGGCCTCCCAGACCGAGCCTCGGCCTCCCAGACCGAGCCTCGGCCTCCCAGACCGAGCCTCGGCCTCCCAGACCGAGCCTCAGCCTCCCAGACTGAGCCTATAAATAATAAATAAAATGTGCTCAACATTTGTTTATAAAAAGTTTTGGATCTGGACTTAAGTGGTATGCAGTGTAAAAATGTTTTCGTGAGAGCCCTAGTGATCATAGTCTAGACTTGAGAAGAATCCTAGTTCGCTATGATCAGAGCTCTGATACCAAGCTGTCAAACCCTGGCTTTGCGGAAGCGTGGTTAATTTGGTGTGACTTCTTAATACCATAGCTTAACCATAACAAAGCTATATGTAATAAAACCATGCAAGATCATCCATTCGATTAAGTTTTAAAAACCAAATACAATAACATTGTCTTAACGGAAACACATCCTAACGACATAAACACTGTTCAACAAACACAACATAACATAAGCATAGTTTAAGGACTGTGACTTGTCCAGGAAAGAGTCACATTCCCTAAACCCGGATGACCTCGTAGCTAGTGCAGCGGGAAAACGTGTCATACCGCGCCAGATCCTTTAATTCCCTGAAATACATGTAAGTTGAAAAATCAACAATAATGTTGAGCGAGTTCATGTGTAAGTGAGTAAATAAACCTTTGTAAGTATAAAAATAATCCTGGTATGTAGCACAGAAGGGAATTGAGATCACCAATGGTTTGCAAGGCCATTGATATGTGTGAAGTGCAAGTAGGGAGACTCAAACCTAGCGGATTTATGCGTCGGGCACGAAGTCACCCCGAGGTCCGTTTCTAGTTTGGCCTGGGGCTGGGCTTGCTACACCCAGATAGATCTACCGCTCCTGTCCCTCGGTCCTACCATGAGGACTAATGGCCTCATGTTGCTCCTACCCACTCACATGATCTAAGTAGTAAACCTCCTTACGCTAACCATACCATGTATAAAGTACTTGTAATCAAAGTAACATGTATTTCACCCCCGTAGTTTAGAAAACTGAAAACAGTTAAGAGAAAAGGGGGACATGAACTCACAGTGGTGCGTCTCTACCAAGTATACCTCCAAATCAAGCAGCTGTGTGACGACCTACACGTACTAACTTTATTAGACGGACGGCCGTGCCTTAGCTTTAAGGTTTAAGTTTTCGGGAAATAGTTAGACAACTATTTCGTGTTTACATTCTGTATATACTTGGTAGTTATTCTCCTTCCCAAGGATGGGAATTTAATACATGTATGTTCGTATAATTTCGAAATATACTATTAAGTCTCACTTAAAATATATTTTATTTCTAATCCCAAATATAAATATTCTTCTCAAAAATATTATATTTTCTATTACACAAAATTTTCCCCAAAATAATACTTTAACAAAAAAATACGCGTTCATGAATATTTCCTTAAAATGTGTAAGTTACGTTTTAACGATCGAGTGGTAATAATAATTACCGGCGTAACTTATATATTTATCGTAGAGACGTTCGTATTATTTTGGATCCATTAACATTCGATAGTATTATTTTTACCCTAAAAATAATACTAGTATTTTCACAAAATAATCATAAACACATATCAAGTGACTTTATGAAAAATATATACTAAATATATATTTACCAAGTTTTATTTTGTGAAATCCCACCTCTGATGTTTTGTAAATAAAGTCGTGGCGAAATCTATAATTTGAAAACAAGTCGAAAAGTATTTCTAACACTTATAGTGAAAATAATTCTAAGTGTTAGGTTTTTAGAAAAATTTCGCCAGAGTTTCCTCTGTAACTAGAGGTGGCCACGCTCTCAAGCGTATCATTTTCTTTTATCAATCAACCCAACAATTTCCTTATTTAACCAAAACAATATTCAACGCGTCAAACTAGTTAATAAACATGTAATTCGCAAGAATCTCATGAACTTGTAGTTTTTCCAACACTATGATGTAAATCCCAATACTTTTAGCGGATCTTTATATAAAGCAATCCGATTTCGTAAAAGCCTCGTTTTTAGGGAAATTCCGTCTTTACAACTTCTCGTCATCTTTTTCAAAAATAGTTATTTTGTCGAAAGTGTGTGCTACACAAGTGTGTACACTTGTGTGTTCTAAAAATCATTCGTGTTAGTGTAAGATCCGTCTTTAGAAAACATGATTTCTTTGATACTTGGTTCTTTGAAAATACCGCTTGTAGATACGTAGATCTACTAGTTTTAAACACTATTTCACAAGCAAAACCACTTTTACACAAGTTGATCATGATTCGTGTGTGGTAGAGTTTCATCCTTTAACCCTTGTTACTTCCAAAACAACCTTATGTCATGATCCATGATCATGACCAACCCGAGTTAAATGACGATCCGAGCTACCACAACATAGATCGGGTCCAAATAATCACACAATTCAATTACTACAAGATTTACACAACATATGAGCTTTTAACCAACATTACAAGCATTTTTTAGTAAACTTTTGTGTGTCATTTTGTAAGATTACGAGTTTTAACCGTTACAAATCATATTAACCACTTCAAAATAGTTCGAGAGGGTGATTATAGCAACTTACTACTAGCTCGAGGCTAGGGAAGAATCTAAGCGCAAAATGAGAGGATAAAAGCAATAGAGTGAGGTCCTTCGCCTTCCGATTGCACCAAGCTTCCTTGTAGGTGATCCTTAACACTTGTATGATCTTGGAATAGCTTGGACAAAAATCGAAAATGGGTGGATGGTAGAGGGGGTGTTCGGCCGAAGCCTTTGAGAGAGAGAGTGTGTTTGTGTGATGTTAAGTGTTGGAAAGAATGATGGATCATGTAGTGTTCTTATAGGCAATTAACAAGTGAATTACCCAAAGGTTCATGTGTTGTCTTGATATTAGACAACTTAGAATATAATAATCAAAATGGTACAATTGATGGTCACAATGTGACCGAAATCGGCCAAGGGGGGGGGGTAGCTAGTTCATTTCTAACCAATTAGTTAGATAATAGTTAGGTTAATCTAGGTTAGTTAAGTGATTAACCCGGTTAGTAGTGTGTTGTGCTTTATCGCGGGTGTTAGGGTATTCAGGGACCCTAACTGGCTCAGAAAAAGAAAAACAATGTTAATGACAATATTTTTATGTTCCGGGTAAAGTCCGGTTGTTCGGTTGGATAGTAATCCGTTAAAGCGTTAAACAAGCTTTAAAGTGTCGTTAATACCATTTTTAGTGACACAACTTATTCCTCCAAAGTGTCGGGAATATTTTCCTCATGTCTTGGCACTTTATTAGTTAGCCAAAAGCTGGATTGTTTATTAAAGTGCTGAGTTTTTTTTTTGTGCTTAGAGTACGTTTTAGGCACATCCGGTCACTGTAATTTATTCCTAGTGACGCAGTTCTACAACCCTTATATCCCTACACTCACCACTAGTGTAGCAAACTATCTCAGGCTCTTACAGGCCTTAGAGGCAGTACCTGCCTGGTGCTAGTTATGACCGCACGTTTAATAGGTTATCCGTTCATTGTGCTACTGTGCTTTTGGTGCATCAAGGTTGTCACAAAAGTGCTGTAAGCAAAACATGGAGTGACAGCAAGTAAAGTATGATGCAAGTAAGTACATGTATCAGTATTCAAGTAGCAGTTTATTCACAAGTTCAAGCAAGCACAGTAATTAAGCAGTAATTAATTATTAATTAAGTCGTACGGATACCTGGTTTAGTGAGGGTTGTCAGAAATAGCCCTTCAGTCATAGGATCCTTAAGCATATCATGAATGTATTCGATACAAAACTTAGTTTCCTCAATTCGTTCATAAACGAATAATTAATTGCGTATCGAAATTTAATGCAGCACCTCTTGAACTATTACTGTTCAAGGAGTAATGGTAGCTGACTTTATCACACTAAGTCTTCAAAACGTTAATTATATGGAGTTAATAAACTTATGAGTCCACTGATAAATTTCCAACAACATCTATATTATGTCGTTATAACTTAGGTTGTTAATATCAGTGCATTATGACTCCTCCATGAGATAGGTTTTGTCTGCTGACATAAAGATATACTCGAAATTACATTTTGTCATCTTTGAATATCTCAAAGTTAGAGTAATGAACCGGTTTTAATTCTCACTTCTTCTTCAAATTATAGCTTCTCGTTTCTTTTAAAGATATTGTAATACTCCATTAGATGCTTCACATTAATCTAGACATATCTAGTGTGTTGCAATGTGAGTAATATCTAAACGAGTATAGACTTGAACTTACATAAGGCTTCTAATTAATGAGGCGTAAAAATAATCTAATTTATCCTATTCTCCTTTAAAGGAGAGCAGTATTGATTGTTACATATGTAAGGACCCATTTAATGTTAAACTTATGGAACAGAACTAATATCCCATTGGATCTATATCAGTATGTTATGATATCTATCACTTAAGAGATATCTCTGAGATCTATTATATCAAAGTTTATGTTAACAATGCTTTGACTTATGTAACATATACCTGTCAAAAGAATCTATATAGACAAGTTTAATTTGGTTGCTCCCACTCATCTTGAGGTAGGTACATTAATCCACTTGATTGTTGATGAAAATAATTACGTTAAGATTTCATCACATTATAATGTTTGCATTAACCCATACATGGATTTTATTGACTTACAAACAAAGTGTTCCTTAACCTTCAGTTTAGAACTTTCAGGTTGTTTTATGAACATGTAAATGTGTCAGGCAGTTTGTTAGGGAAAATTGTTTTTAATGTTCATCTAATGTAGCCTTAAACTATTATAAGCTACTAGAACAGTGATGATCCTCAAAGAAAACTTTGATAATTTATCTCTTCCTAAGTATAACCTTTGACAATCAATCATGCTTCTTAGTGTCTTAACGCTTATATTAGGATTTGGTTTAGTTATGAACACTCTTAGGTAATTCAATCAAATCCCAAACGTTATATGAACACATAAAATCAGTTTTACTAGAAAACTGTTTTATTCCATTTAGAAGATTAATTGACACTAATGGCTTAATTTGAAGAGATAGGATTGGTAAAATTTTCCAAAATCCATTTCAATTTCAGTTAGGGAGGTTATGTAATCATCAAAGTTAGTAGGCTTTTAAACCTAGATGACCTCCTGAGTTGATTATTGGGTTCATTAGAAGTTTCAGTTTTATGGATTAACTCTTGGTTAGGTTGCTATCATTTTCAGGATTCTAAGTTTGTAAGAGTTGGTGCAGTATGGTGTATAAGAGGTGTAATCGGAGTGAAATTTGGAGTGAAATTTAATGACACTCTTCCCCCCGCCTCTTGTATTCCTTGCAAGTCATAATAAGGACTTTGACTTCTCCCACTGACCTTAGAAAACTTTAGGAACTTAGCATGCTTAGGGTCAATGTTTAACGACCAACAGATTCTCATAGAGAAAACAAATTAATGACGTTAGTCGTTGTGATTTCTCTTGTTGAGGATTATATTAGTTTATGTAAGAAATCTAAGTGTGCCCACAATTAAGCAACAATGAAGGAGACAAGTTATGATAGAACAATGTCAAGATGGAGCAGTGTCTTGTACAAGAGGTGTAAATTGAAGTAATATGAAGTTTTCACTCCCCCACCTCTTGCAACTATTGCAAGTTATTATTAAGACACTTAATGCTCCCACTGATCTTTAATATCTCTAGAAATGCTACAAGAGAAGTTTCAATGAGCTACGTGACGTGGGAACCTATCACATATACGTTAGACTTTATTTGATTTCTTTAATGTCCAGATATCATAAGAAACTTTAGGGACATATTTAATAGAAATCTTATTAAGTGTATATATATATAAATAGATTTCTTCTAAGACCGTGGGCCATATGCGACAAAATTTAGATACAAGTTGGTAATCTTTCAAATGATAAATGAATTATGTCTGGATATTCCATTTGGAATAAGTTCCACGAATGTCAATGAATGACTTATGATGAACCCAAACTTATTCCTTAAGCCAAGTAATATTTAGGGCTATAACGTCATGATTTAAAATCACTTAGAATGAGATTAGATAAAAAATCATCCTCATTAACCATGTCATGATTTCTCATGAATTTCGGTTATAATGGATGAAATTTACAAGTCTCATTTTTCCTTTTGTCAAATTCTCATTTGCATGATGACAAAAGTTGTGAAAGTGTAAGGTATCATCTAGTTTTATCTTAGTAATGTTTCAATCCAGATATTTAGAACTAATAATATGAGAGTTTAAGGTAAGTGTGACTTTTATGTTGACTATGCAAACCTCACAACCTTCATAACATTGCTCAATTATGATACTATATTCTGATTAATCTTCCGAATATATAAGGTATCGAAAAGCGTTGTTAGAAGACTGCTTATTATGGTTCTTATAGTCTTAACATTTAATTTTGTCACTAACTCTCATGTTAGTTATTTGTTGACTTCTGGTAAGGAAAAGTTTAAAACTAGAGTCAACTAATCATGTGTTAATAGGAATATTATAATTAGTAGACTTAAATATCTTTAATAAGTGACTATCTAATTAATTTATCCAACTGTTCTTTAGAATAATGGATAGTCTCGTTGCTTATGCCTAGTTTAATGGCATTATTATGCAGTGAAATTTTCCCTTGAAGAACCTTAGAGTTGGGATTTTGTACTTGTATTTTGTCTATGGACCTTAGAACAATCATCTTTTAAAGTTTAAGTGGTTGTAAGGTGAGTAACAACTTATTTTCCAGCTTCAAATATTTATTTCTTTGTACATATGTTGCTTGTCAACACACTCGTTATACTTTGGTACTTTTGGGTGTTATAGTTGATCTATAAGGCATCAAATTGTACAAGTGAAAATCTTAGTATGTAATGTACTGGAAAAAATGTAATTATTTCCATGCGTAAGCCCTTAACTTTATGGGTCATGGTATTGTACATTATTATATATTCACATATACCACTTAGTTTTATAGTTAATAATTTTAAATGAAGGCATGCATCTTATGAATTCTTGTGATTATTCCATATATAATATATTAGTCTTAGGAAAGACTTAATCTAGAATAACTTTAGTGATAGCAATTATGTTAGAGGGATCTTGATTATCATAAGAGACATCATGTTCGATTTATCCTATTCATCATGCTCTAATTTTCTTCTGTAGTACTTATATCAGAAGAGAGCAATAGGATTATCATGTCTTAAGAGATAATCAAGGATTTAACTTAAGAGCTAATTCTTATAGAAACTTTAACTAAAGCAAAACATATTAGATTTAGGAATTAGAGTGGATGAGATATAGATTTATAGAAGAAAATTATAGTGAGTAAAATTATGGGTACTAAGAATAAGGCAGACGAAATGATCATAAAAATTAATTAAGGATCATTAATATAAGGATCATTATGTGAAGAGGTTGTGATATGTCTATTACTAACATCAAAATAATAGACTATTTAAAGTTCTACTTAAACGAAGACAAAACAGCTTTGGCCAGAAGTGTAATCATTTAAGCATGTGTGCAAAGTGGTTGTAACAAATCAGCTTTGGCCAGAAATTGAGACAATCACTTTAGTTATGCACTTGTTAAGTATGTCATCTATGAAGGAATTAAATCAGCTTTGGCCAGATATTAAGACATTCATGTTTATGATGCACACTTAACATAGCTTTCGTAATACTTGAACAATAAATAGATGCATCAAATCAGTTTTGGCCAAAAGTGATACATCAGAAGCTCATTCAAGTTAAGCCATTTTGGTTTTGTAAAACATTATTTGATCCTTATTAATTAACTAAGTAATTACAAAAACCAATTATCTAGTAGCAAACCACCTGTTAGCGCGGATCGAACTCCGCGGTGAGTTCGCTGGGGTTTGCAGGGGAACAGCGTGCCCCCGCACGGGGTTCGGGGCAAAGCCCCGAGCTAAATCTTAGTTCACATTAAACAGCCTAAAATAATGAGGTCTCGAGTTAGGCCTCGACTGAGTTTTGAGATATCGAGTTAGTTATGAGGTCTCGAGTCGCAACCTTTTTCTCGAGTCGGAACCATGGTCTCGACTACTGTACTTTATGAGATCACGACTCATAATGAGGTCTCGAGTCGCAACCACGGTCTCGAGTTTCAGCCTTATGGTTTCGAGTCGCAACCTTATGGTCTTGAGTTATGACCTTATGGTCTCGAGTCGAGACCCTTGTCTCGAGTTGTAAACTTTTGAGCCCTTATGATTTCGAGTCGAGACCTTGTGGTCTCGAGTCGAGATCTGTTGGTCTCGAGTTGTGAAGATTGAAACCCTTAGTCGAAACCTTAGTGGTCTCGAGTCAAGACCTTATGATCTCGAGTCGAAATCGTTGTCTCGAGTTGTAAACATTTGAGAACACTTATGATTTCGAGTCGAGACCTTGTGGTCTCGAGTCGAGATCTTGGTCTCGGCTCGTTAGAAGGGATCTCGAAACTTCCTGTTAACAGCTGTGAATGTGAAAACATAACTGAAAATTTGAATTCTAAGGGATTATGAGATATGGTTTTCTGTTTTAAGATGATCTAATTTTATCAAAATTTTTCGAAAATTATAACTGTATATCTTTTAACAGTTTTCGAATAAACTTAACAGATTAAATTGGATCAAACATGAAAAAACACTCATCAATCCTAATTACATTCCAAAACTTAAAGGAATTTTTTAATTTTACTAAGAACATGATGAACCCTAAAACATGAAAAACATAATTCTGGAACCCGAAATCTGAAAATTGAGACTTTAAACAGATTTCGGTACAATTAAGATTTACCATTATGATTCCGAGTCATTTAAAAAACATTATTTTCCCGAAAAACATTTATCTCGGCACATATTACCCGAAAACAGCCGTGAGTTTTATTGAGTTTTCAAAACTTCTGTTTTCCAGATTTCAATCCCAGAATAATGGATACGAAAACAGAACTGACTAATCAACATATGCTCTGATACCACATGTTGATCAGTTCTGTTTAGATATAATGGAAAACATGAAAACATACCTTTGATTGCATCAGCACAGGCCAGCAGAGAATCCAGATGGAGACGCAACAACAGTGTTTGACATGATTGTCAGCTTGGTCTGGTTCCTCCTTAGGGTGCAATCTAATGATGGTGGTAAGAGAAACTGAATAAGGGAGTTCGGCTAGGAGAGAGGGCGATTTCATGAGTGATGTTATTGTGATTAGAGTCTAACCCTTTAACCCTCTAATTATCTCCTTATATATGCACCCAGGAGGAAACCCTAATTAGTTAATAAGGGTAATTAGGCCCATCAACAATTACCAACTAATTATTTAATAGGATTGTTATATATTTTGATCCATATAATGTAAATGATTATAATGGCTACTAGATTAAATATAAAATAAAATATATTTAATCTTACAGCAAATAAAACTTAAGATTTGTTTCTTTAAACATAAGTTTGGCCTCTTATATGTATATCGGTAGAAGAAAAAAAACCTGAGTTAATTAGATAAATGTTTGGCATAAATGTTTCTTTCAAATATTTGGAGCATCATATTAGTCTTTATTTTTCAAGAAGGATATCAATGGAACCACCATATGCACCACAAAAAATAATATTTATGGTCAAGTGGGGCTAGCTCACTTGGTAGAGGCTCTTGCCTCTTAGTGGGAGGTCTTGGGTTCAATCCCAAGCATGGGTGAGTTATTTGTAAATATAATAGTTTGGGAGAGTAATGTTAGCCATTCAAAAAAAAAACCAATGCGTTATTTATCAAGCTTCATATACTTATGTTTGCGGGTGCACAGTTCGTACAATGTGATTGCTAGACGAGTGGTGCATTCAGGAGCTTGATAAAGAACTCATTGATGCCAATATTATCCATCGCCTGACCGGAGGTTGTGTGCTGACCTTCAAAATTGTTACATGCATTTCCCTAAATAAACAAGAATTAAAAATTTTGTATAATGAACCATGATCAGTAATATCAAGAAAATATGACAATGAGTTGAAGGAATCTAAATCTATGGCACGTATAACAGTTTCAATAATTCACATCTAAGGATTAATAGCGAGGGTAGAAAATAATTTTGACATGATCTTTAATCCACATCTAAGGATTAATTTTTTTTATGTAGCTAGGAACCATGATGGAGATGGTAAGTTATGTGTTGACCGTGTATAATTAGTTGTAATACCCGTTATTTAGTGGTCTAGTGGTAAGATGAATTATACAAACTTTAATAATAAAAACACATCGAAAGTTGCATAATAATACATATCGTGAACAAATACACATCCACATGCATATCAAACCTTAATTATAGAAAGATATGATGAAACATAGTTACTTGCATAATTATACATATGAAAAGTTAATCAAACCACATAGTACCAAATCTAATGTTGCAAAAATTATACATATCAAACCTTAGTACCTAATACTTAACCATAATCATGCAAAAATTATACATATCAAACCTATGTACAAGGAAAGTGAAACATAGCTTAATCAGGTGTGTGAACGGCATGATTTCAGTACTTAGAAAGTGAAATAGAGGTTGGAGAATCGTATCTATGACCGAATCATTCTCCATTTGCACATTGAACTCCATTAATCCGGCGGTGGTGTGTGTGAACACAATGAGAGGAAGAAGATGAGTGTGTGAGTAATTTGAGGGTGTCAAAATGTGAAGGGGAGAAGATAAGGGTGCTCCTAAGATGTGGTCCATAAGATTCATGAAATGACTTCCATACCCCTAAAAGTAACAGTAGGTTGTGTAGGTCCCTCGGAGGTTGAGGTTAAACCTTATCCTTGTTATGTTTAACACACTAGCAAGTGCGGAATCCAAGCTAGAATGCAAACCGATAGTTTATATGAGAACACAAGCTACAAAGAGAAAGGTTGACACACGAGATATCAAAGTTTTCTCTTGTATTTCAGTGGACACGGTTACAGCCCTTGACCAAACTGAAAATACGCTCTCTACAAGACTAAGTTCACTCACACTCTGAAGTGAACACATTACATGAGTATATATATCCATCACAGGTCGTCTGGTCGAAGGATCAGATAGTCAGATCGAAAGATCATCTATCGAACTGAAAACTATCGAAGGATCCACATGTACCTCGAAGGATGATATCCTTCGAGGTCTATCTATATCCATCGAAGGTTTATCCTTCGAGCTCATCGAAGGATATAAACAATCCTTCGATGGCTCATCCTTCGACCCGGACAACTTACAACCATGTTCTAACTGTTTGGTCAAAGTCAAACCAGGAGGATGGTTGACTTGGTCAAACTTACATCAAAACACCTAATAACAAACATAAGACGTATACAAGACTAACAAAAGACATCGTTTTATATCATAACAAAATACAGACAAAGTACAGACACAAGTGCACCAACAAACTCCCCCTTGGCTGTAGCTTTGTCTCGATCTTAGTGTCTTCAAGTCTCTGACGTCCTTTCAACCGTTAAGTGATGCGTTGACCATGCACTTCCCGCATTCACAAGTAGGTTGAAGCAATACAAGGCCATCTTCTGAAACTTCATTGCTTGTGCACGATCTCTAACCAAGTAGTTGATCTCGTGATCCTTAAGAATAATAATATCCGACCTGGACATGTTAGTAATCCACATTGGATCTATCATTCGAAAGTTCTCCTGACTGTCTTTGAATAAGATCACCGCTTCTCCAGTATCTGCATCATAAACCCAGCAACGAAAGTTACCCAGAAAATCTGTCTTCATTTTCAACAACGGTATTTTCTTCATCAACTTCGGAGGATCATAAACCAATCGATAACGAGCAGTATTTGTCTCTGGATCAAGCGTGAACCTGATCTGCTCGTATCGAGGATACTGCGGCTTGTATAGCGGATCCTTCCAACCTCTTCTTCGTTCCAACCTGATCTTCTTGGCGAACAGATCCACCATCTTGTCTTCGACTCGATTAATAACCTCCAGCTGAGCCAAAACCGCAACATCATAATAAGGAAGTGAAAGAATGCTGAGAAGAGTCCTGAAGTACTGAAGGCCGCATTCTCGCTTCACAACCATGCAGTGAAGCTCCTTAATGAACATCCAGCTGATAATACGACCCCGAGCCGGATTCCTTTCCAGAATCATGTAGTTGGCCTGATCCAACGGAGGGAGCGGAGGAGGATTCCTAGCTAGGAAATCCGCTCGCCATTCGTTCACGGTCTTCTCACGACTTTCTTGAGTTGTAGGAGAATCTGAAGAAAGATTAGTAACTTCTGCTGTCTTTGCCGTCACAAACTCATCATCAAGCGTATCAAACTCCACATTATCTTGACCAACATAAACAGGATGTTCCGGATCCGAACCGATGAAGATTTCTTCAATCGTAGAGAAATCGGTTTCGTCTGGAACTAACGGAGTAGCATCGATCGTTGTCAAATCAACTTCATCCAATTTTGTCAGAGCTAATATACGTTCATCAGACATCTCTGTAACGTGTTCTCCCTCTTCTAATAGTTCACCCGTCACTGGATGATACTGTTGAACAATTGAGGATTCAGGGAGATCGGTAAACGCTTCCGGTTCAAGACTAATATGTTCAAATCCTGCCGAAGCTTCCAATGTTTCAGCCTGCTCAGATGGACCAGTAGTAGCTGTTGAAGGAGCAGTAGGAGCATCTTGAGACGTACTAGACCCACCTGCAGCACCGGATGCAGTTGCACCGGAACCTGTGGTAGCTGGTTGATCAGGATTTGCTGCATCATCGTCCTTGTCATCGCCACGCTTTGAGGAAACGATGTCCAATGCTTTGCACCTTTCATTCCAAAGCGTAACTACTTTGTGATCAAATTTCTTGAAGTTTGCTTGAACAGGCTTGAAGGCTTCCATTAATCGATCATCACATTTTTTATAGCGATCCGACAGCTCTTCATGCTTCTGCTTTAACGCTTTTGCCTCACGCTCTAACACAGTGCTATGCCCCTTCATTATCTCAACTTCTCTATCACGAGCCCTGTTTGCTTCTTTCAGTCTTTCAATCTCTTGAGCTTGTTCTCTTATCTTAAGATTCTGTGCACTAACAATTGAGACCAGCTTGTTGTGTGCCTCCGCATCCTGTGTTCGCTGTACACGATACTCTTCAATCTTTCTAGTATGCCGACCGACTAAGTTACCCAATTCACTGACTTGTTCGATCAGGAAGTGAATTTTCTCAGCTTCAGACAAACCAGACAATGTTTCTGCTAGAGTCGGCCGTGAGGGCTCAGGTCCTGAGAAATCAGACTGACCAGATGGACCGGAAGTACCTGTTGGACCAGTAATAACAAGAGGAGGACGTGTGTGTGTACCCGAGACAGGTGTTGCAGGCGGCTGTTGATCAACAGTCGTCGTGCGAGCCCCAGAAGACGTCTGCGGAGATGAGACCAGCTCCAGCATCTCTGATGTAGTTAATTGATCACTGACAGGTGGTAGCTGATGCTCCGGAGGTGTTGAATGCTGGATCGAATCAGGTATAGTGACATCACCAGCAGTTTCACCTGTTGACCCTGATCCGCCCTTTGATTTCTTTGAAGTACGAGTACCCTCTCTTCTTGCTTGCCTCTTCTTTCTAACTAAACCAGGAGCAGCAGGAATATAATCATCATCTTTGTCAGATCCTGCGGCACTAACCGGTTTCTCAATACGTTCAAAACCACGAAAATTTCCGCGCTGATCATAAGCCTTTCGCATCCCTGGTGGAGGAGGATTATCATCCTCAGAAGACGAATCATCATTACCAGAACCTCCTTCAACATCAGAAGACAAACTGCTTTCATCCCCCAACCTTCTTGGCTCGTCCACCTTACCTTTACCTTTGTCTGTCGCATCATCGCCTGACCGACTTGCAGGACCACCAACATTACCACGGACATCTGATTCGATGAACACTCCTTGAACTTCTTCTGCAGCAACATTCACATCAACTTCAACATGTGTTGCAGCACCGGAACTGGCAGCAGACTTCCCGCTCGATGCTTTAATTCCGTGCTTAGCCCCGAGTTGTGTGTTGGCCAACGCGATTAACTTGGGCTCTTCGTCATCAGAATCACTTGCATCTCGACGCCACTTGTGATTCTGTGGAGCCTCGTAGGCCAGATCATCGAGGTGACCAATAAGCTTTCTGACTGGATCTGATTCCTTATACTTAGACATAGACTTGAAGATCAGCAATGTACGCTCGTTCATCGGATTGACTGGAAGAACATCTGCTTCAACCTTGGGAAGGTTCGGAATCTGATCATCTATCATCATTTGCAAGAATCTTGGATACAACCAAAACTTGGTTGACGTCCGTTGATTTGTTGACGGAAGTGGCCTGCGGGCATTCTCTTTCAGATTGTCAAAGATGTAACGTGATATGTTGAACGGCTTGTTCAGAATTAAAGCCGTAAACAATCCCGTCAATTCAATAGGCGACAAATCGTATCCAGACCGTTTGTTGCTCAGACAGTGAATAAGAATATGCAATAAAAACTTGTATCGTAACGGCATGAACCCCTTGCTTATCTGATTTGCTAGCACATTATCGCTGTAACGTAGCCTCATCAATAAACCACGCTGACACTGTAAATCAATAGAAGTCGAATCTTCTGGTTGATCTCCCAATTGCAAACGCGCTCTGATGGTGTTCTCGGTGATCACCACGGGTTTCTCAGTGACGAATCCTCTAACCACTTCTTGGTTATTCACTGTTTCAACCACAGCAGAATTCCAGAATTCCTTGATCTGGGACTGGTAAGCGGTGTGTTGTGTAGTAATGGCATAGTTGATTCGTGTCCGGTGAAGATACTGCATTATCCCATCGAATTCCGGACTAACTTTGTCTTCCGGTTGCAGATACGCGGCCATGTTGTGTCTTGGCTCCGACATAGATTCAACCTCTGACTTTTCTTTCTTAGTTGGTTTTGCCCGTTCTTTCTTTTCTTTCGGTGCCATTTCTGTTCATGAAAACAGGAACACGTAATGAGAAAACAGTTATAACAGTCAACAAGGATTTCACACTTAGAAAGATTTCAGTTTCTTGAAAAATTTCTAAGTGTTGTTTCCTCGAAGGATTCCATTTAGACATCGAAGGATAGACACTTTGATCGAAAGATGTTATTTTCCTCGAAAGATGAAAGGCCTTATCGAAAGATCAACTTACGAAAGATCATAAATTATGAAAGATATTTTGATCAATCGAAAGATCTGATCAACCGAAAGATGATCCTTCGAAAGACTTAGTATCCTTCGAGTCTCAGTTCGAAGGATATTTTGAAGTCCATCCTTCGAGGATTTTCCAGTGACACTGTTCATCGGCGTTTTTCCGGTGACTGTTTTAAGTGTGTTTTAAGTGTATTTCAAACCAGTTAAAGCATCAACATTAAACCACTTAAAAACATCAACATCAAACCACTTAAAAACATCCACATCAAAACCAACCCCGGACACTAATCCTAACCCGGATACTAACACAGACACATGTACCGATCAACCCAAGAATACCCAAGACCCTTTAAGACCATTAAAAACCAACACAAACTCTGTAATACAAACATCAGACAAGATAAAACTTATGATCATCAAAACCTACCACTAACATACATACAACACATTCACATTACATAAAATCACATGATCAGATAAGGTGTTTATGTTGTTGTTTGTTAAGTGAATGAGGATTATCCTACCGAGATTGTTATTGAAAACCTGATAGCCTAAATTTTCGTTTCAATTTTGGCAGAGTTTCGGTAGGATCAGAGGATTTTGAAATAGTGAAGTTTGAACTGTTATGTGAAATGAAGAAGAAGACCCCTTTTATACCCTGACCTCGAAATACGAACCGCCTCGAAGGATCGTTATCCTTTCGAAAGATGAAAAGGTGCTTCGAAAGATGGGACTTTGGGTCGAAGGATCCAGATCTGGATCGAAAGATACCAGATATTTGTGGAACCCTCAACAACCTCGAAAGACGATCCTCGAAGGATATCTTTCGACCCGATCCATCTTTCGAAAAGTCTGATCAGCTTGAAGGATCCAATTGGTCAAATCTTTCGAGCATCAAGATTGACTTTCATTGACCATCTGATCTTTCGAGGGCCATTGCTTCCTCGAAGGATCATATTTTCACCAACACTTTGGATTTTGGGAATTTGCAATTCAAACCCTTCAAATTCTTAAAAGTTTTCAGAAACGACCGTTTTGAAAAATTGTCTGTTATGAAGTTCTGCAAAGGTCAGTTTTATGAAGTATCTCGGCTTGCCAGGTATCTGATCGAGTACCAACATCGGTTAATCAAAATTGAAATTAAATTGAAAATGTTTTTGGATTTTGATAAAATAAAAGACAACAATTTTAATATCCTTTGAATGTTATCAAACGACATCACCGCTAATGTCGTGATGATATGCACCAAACGACAAAACTGTTTAAAAAAAACAATAAAAGTTAAGCATTAAAGTTAAGCAGTAAATAAATATGTACAAACACAACAATATTTTTGCGAGTTTCTGGCGAAGAGAATCATATCAGTTTGCGGTCTTTTGTCAAAACACATTTCCTTTTAATATTCTTTTACAGAAGTGGATAAGTATTCTACCATAATTACCGATATTGTTATCCACTTAAACTCAGGGATCAAGTGTAATCATAATACATTGAGATACATTTAAGGTATGATTTATACTTACCGACCGGTGTTCATCCACTCACGACACATTCCCGTATCAAGGTATGCACGAGAGTTCATCTTACTGGGGAGTATACCATTTATCATCCGTTTTTAACGTATATAAAATGTGAACAAGTCACTTATTTGAATTGAAAACAAGCCCTATGTGATAGAATCACTTATTGATGAGGAACTTGATTTTCATATGCATGAGGGCACAGGAGCAAGTCCGTGAACAGGTCAGTACTTCCGTACAGCAGAGAGACGAACTTGACTCCCGGATAAATGTGATATTTTATCACTTATTTGATTGGACATGTGATTGTTTATCACTTATTGAGGTCGAATGCAATATGTACACGTATGTATAGTATCATGGAAGATCTAGACTTGCGTCCTCGTTATATATTTATTTATTTATTTTTTTTTCGGTAAAAGATACAACCATGATACCCAGATGATAAACAGCATAAACCCCGAATATCTCAGAACCTCGGCAATCTATCAAACGAAATTTCGATACCAAGACCATATGCCAATGAGCGGTTCCCACACGGTTTTCAGTTCGTTATGTTTATATTTCCTGCATACTTTAAAATGATCGTGAGTCTACCGGTACATCATTAGTAGAGCTACTTATCTTTTTCTTTTCTTTTGATTTCTAGAAACATGTTTCGACCGACCTCTGATGTAATATCATTTTCTCTTATATTGCCAAGAAACTCATTTTTGTTTTTCTATTGTTTTTGTGTTTTTCTGAATTTTCTCCCCCTTAAATGCAGAAAGTAAATAAAGTAAAGACATATTTTTGTATTTTTGCGGTTTTTCAATGTTTTTGTATTTTCCTTGAAACTTTCTCCCCCTAAAATTCAAAAATAAAATAAAATAAAGTAAAAACATATTTTTTATTTTTATTTATTTATTTTTTTTTAGAGAAAAATATTTACAAAAACGATTTTCCGATGTCGGTTACTCTTGCTTCACCTTTATGCCGTTTACCAAAAGTAAATAATCGAATCTTGATTTATCAAATGCTTTGGTAAAAAGGTCGGCACGTTGGTGATCGGTATGAATGTGAACCACATCGATAAGTCTCTTTTCAAAGCAATCACGTATGAAGTGATATTTAATATCGATGTGCTTCGTTTTTGAGTGCTGTACAGGATTTCTAGTGATCTGTAAAGCAGCTTCATTATCAACATAAATAGGAGTAGTTAGGAATTCAAAACCGTAGTCCCGCATCTGTTGTTGGATCCATAGAACCTGGGAGCAGCAACTAGACGCAGCAATGTATTCCGCTTCACATGTAGACGTAGCCACACATGTCTGCTTCTTGCACTGCCAAGTGACTAGGCGATTGCCTAAGAACTGACATCCTGCTGTAGTTGATTTGCCATCTTTCTTGCAGCCGCCGAAATCAGAATCACTGTAAGCCTTGAGATCGAAGTTGTCATCCTTAGGGTACCATAACCCGGTGTCAGGGCAACCCTTCAGATAACGAAAAATCCTTTTGACAGCAGCATAGTGAGAGACCTTCGGATTCGCTTGGTATCTGGCGAGAAGGCATGTTGGATACATAATGTCGGGTCTTGATGCGGTGAGATACATTAAAGATCCAATCATAGCACGATAAAGTGAAGAGTCCACAGCTTCCCCCTTTTCATCCGGAGTAATCCCGTGATTCTGCGGAAGAGGAGTAGAAATTGGCTTCGAATCGGACATCTGGAACTGGCTCAAGATGTCTCCGACGTACTTGGTTTGATGGATAAAAATTCCAGATTCGGACTGATTAACTTGCAAACCCAAGAAGAACGTCATTTCACCCATCGCACTCATCTCGAATCGATCTTGCATCACCTTCTCAAATTCCTTGCATAAATTATCATCGGTAGAACCAAAGATAATGTCATCGACGTATACCTGTACCAACAGAAGATCTTCACCTTTTTCTTTGATGAAGAGGGTACAATCGATCAAACCCCGTCTAAAACCGTTGTTCAGCAGGTAGGTAGACAGTGTCTCATACCAGGCTCGAGGTGCTTGATGAAGACCATATAACGCTTTGTTAAGTAGTAAAACTCTGTCAGGATGTAATGGATTTTCAAACCCCGGTGGTTGCTCGACATATACTTCCTCTTCGACTACTCCGTGAAGAAAAGCACTTTTAACATCCATCTGGTACACTTTGAATTTCTTGAAGGATGCGTAGGCTAGAAAGATTCTAATAGCCTCCAGACGTGCAACAGGTGCATACACTTCATTGTAGTCAATACCTTCTATCTGACTGAAGCCTTGAACAACTAACCTTGCTTTGTTTCGGACAACAATCCCACGGTCGTCCTTCTTGCACTTAAACACCCAACGAGTTCCGATCTTCTTGTAGTTGTCGGGCCTATCAACCAATTTCCATACGCCCAACTTCTCGAACTGCTGAAGTTCTTCTTGCATGGCTTCCACCCAGGAATCATCTTTCCATGCCTCCTTCCAAGATCTAGGCTCTTCTTGGCTAATATAGCAGGCGAAAGACCAATCATTTTGTTGTCCCGATTCTCGTATCTCAGCATACAAGCCAGCATTTTCGTTATTTCTGATTTGATTTCTTGTCCTTACACCACTGAGAACATCACCTATAATATTCTGCTGAGGATGAATGTTATGAATTCGGGTTTCAGGAACTAGAGGAATTTCAGCATTGGTCCTCAAGTTATTGATATTTAAATTCCCGATATCATTCTGAAGCTGTTGAGTTGTAGAAGATGATGCATTTTCTTCTTGGACAATTGGCGCAGACACTGGATCCGTTGCTTCTGAAGTACCTTGAATCGGACCCCGTGCTTCACCATCATTTGCATCAACATACTCCTCATCTTCCGATGACAAATTGTAATCGACAGCATCATTAAACACCTCATTTGAAGCGAGATTGTTGACAGAAGAAGATGCTTGAGAGTCAACAAGGATTGGGCGAACTAACTGAGAGCCAGTCGCATTCTCGCTTTCAGACAACATTTGAGCAATTGCATTGTCATCATCAAATGTCGGCAGATTGAATGAGTCGAAAAGACCATCATAATCGAACATCCATGGATCTCCAGAAGGCTTCGGTGGATTAGAATATCTTTAAACTCTTACTTCACCCCACTCTTCAATCTTCTTGGTAGTTAGGTTCCATACTCGCAGATTAGGAGTAGCATACCCAAGGAAGTAACCTTCGATAGCTTTGGCACCAAACTTCCCGTCAGGTTCAATCATGGTACATGGTGCACCAAAAGGTTCTAGATATTCCAAGTCAGGAGTCTTCTTGTGTAGGAGTTCGAAGCACGTTTTGTCATGTCTTTTCACTGTGAGAACCCTGTTTAAGGTGTAACAAGCCGAGGAAACAGCTTCAGTCCAGAATCGAACTGGAAGCTGAGACTCAACCAACATGGTTCTTGCAGTCTCAATTAAGGTTCTGTTCTTTCTTTCAGCGACTCCGTTTTGTTGTGGCGTGTACCGAGAGCTGTATTCATGAAGGATTCCTTTTGCAGTGCAAAATTCATCCATAACCCTGTTTTTGAACTCGGTTCCGTTGTCGCTTCGAATTCGCCTCACCTTTAGATTATAAAGATTTTCCAACGAGGTGATCAAATTCTTTAGAATTTCTGGAGTCTCGCTCTTGTGGACCATGAAGTCAACCCATGAGAATCTTGAATAGTCATCAGTTACTACCAAGCAGAAAACTTCCCCGTGCACACTCTTGTGTTTGACTGGGCCGAAAAGGTCCATATGCAGACGCTCGAGTGGCATGTTTACAGTGTTAACCTTCTTCAATGGATGTGATTTCTTGATCTGCTTCCCTTTCTGACACGGCACACAGACATCTTGAAGTTGAAAATTCTTCACATTGACACCTCTCACCAGATTGTTTTTGACAAGGTGATTCATTTTTCTGAGGTGAATATGACCCATCCGTCTGTGCCAAGAGATCGTCTCCTTTTCAGTGGCTTTTGAAATAAAGCAAGTAACTTGTTTGGACTTGGTTATTGCTTGGCTCATATCGAGGACATACAAATCATTTACTCTTGGTGCTGATAAGAGAATCCATTCTTCGGGAATCTTGAAACCTGGCTTCAGCACATAACAACCGGCATCATCAAAATGCACGGTGAACTTCTTGTCGCAGATCTGAGAAACACTCAGGAGATTGTGATCCAGCTGTTGCACATAATTGATTTTGTCGAAACTCACAACTCCATTTGAGATCATTCCCTCGCCGGTGATATACCCTCCTTTGTCTCCAGCAAACGCAACATATCATCCTCTTATACTTCGCACATCGAAAAGAAGACGATAGTCGCCCGTCATGTGCCTGGAAGCCCCACTATCAACAATCCAATGACTATTAATAGTTCCTCCTGGAGCCGCCTGCACACGCAATTAACTTATCAGTTTGAGAGGGGGACCTAAGCCTTTGTGGACTTGGGTCGTCCTTGATCATCAAGGAAAGTGATTTCAATCACTTGATGATTAGGAAAAAGAACCTGTGGTGCTCCCCCTGATTGAATTACCTGCTTTTGCTTCCAAGCTGTTTGTCCTTTACCAGTATTTGAATTTATTGTTTTAGCATTTACTGGTTTTACAGTTTCAGATTTTGCTTGTACAGGTTTTTCTTCTTTGACCTCTGATTTTAAGGCCTTTTCAATTACCTTTTGATTCTTTTGCTTTAACTTCTTTTCCCTTTCTTTCAAGACACGTGGGTCTTGTTTCGGGGAAACTGATCGTTTTCGGTAATCGATTTCTTGGGGAGCACTCATTTTTGACTTCAGCTTTTGCACATGTGGGCAATATCTTACAATATGCCCAACTGTCCCACATTCAAAACATGTTCTCCGCTCTACAAACTTCGGAGAAACACGTTGATGACCAGATGGAGAACCAGACCATGAACTTTGTGATCTAGACGTGCTTGGACCTAAATCACATCCGTTGGTGTGTTGGGTGTAATTATTCTGATCATTTCGTTTTAAAATTCTAACTTGTTTTATAAAATCAATGTTAGATTTATCCTGAAATGTTTCAAGTTTGTCTGAACCCGTGGATCCAACAAAGTTCCTTTTCGGTTCTCGTTTCTTAACAGGAGCTCTTTTGTTTTGCACCTTTTGTTGTTGAACCTTAGGTTGCTCAACCTTTGATTGTTGAATTTTAGGTTGTGCAGCCTTAGGTTGAGTAGCCTTAGACTGTTCAACTTTAGGTTGTTGAGCCTTTGGTTGTTCAGTCTTAGGCTGCTGACCTTTAGGTGCTTGAACATTCTTGTTCTGAGGCTTCTTTCCCTGTACCTTACCCTTTCCGGAGTTGACTTGTTGTTTTCGCTCAATTGGTAGTTTTTGGTTTCCGTATTGTTTTCTAATTTGTTCACACGGGATTGGATCACATTGAGTGACGGTAACTTTGCCACTTTTGTTCCCCAAAAACTTATCAGTGCATCCTTCAAAAATTTGCTCAATTAAATCTTGATTTACATTTTTAATTGGAAAATCTTTGTTAGAGTAGATTTTGCTATCTCCTTTGAGCGTGTACAACAAGTTATTCCCTTCAAGGCTAGATACAATGGACTCCATTGCTTTTGACATTTCAGTCTTACTCGGTTTCACTGGTGGATCACACAGGATGTGATTCTCGATTGGAATATCTGTTGTAACCGAGTTAGACTGTTGTTTCACAATTTCTTCAGATTCATCATCCGAAGAATCAGATTCATCATCCGAAGAATCAGCATCCTCAACAATGGGAGGACTCTGTTCCTTAACACACGATGAATCTGTCACATTCTCAGATTCTGATTGACCCGAGGATGATGTACCAGTTGTGAACCCGAGGCCTGCTGCAAAGTCATCTAGACCGAGTGGCACAGTAGGTTCAAAACGGGGCATATCCTCGTCATCAGGCAATTTGGAATAATTGTGATTCATTGGGGGAGGACATGATTTGAATCCAACACCTTTTGCATCCCCCTTTTTCTTTTTCTTTTGAACGTCAATGATGTGATCCAATACATAGCGTGAATTGGAATAGCTTTCCAGTTTCTGCTTAATTGTCTCACATTCACATCGAGCTGTTGCCAACTCTACCATTTGCTTTTCAATTGTGTCAATAAGATTATTGTTAGCATGTTGTTTTCGCAAAACAGCCTTTTGTAATTCTGAAACATCATGTTTTAATGACGCAATTGTTGCTTTAAATTCCTTTTCATTTCTGGTTAAAAACAAGTTAGCTTCAGTTGCTTTAGAAAGATCTACAATCAATTCTTGATTGTGTTTGTATGTGATTTCAAACTGACTTTCCTTTTCAGCATATTTTAAACACTTTGCACATTCAATAGGAACAGAAATAGAGTCAGAATTAGTATCACATACCTGAGAAGTCTGACCTTCTACGTGAGCCATAAAGGCTGTATGAAAAGAAAAAGATCCATCTTCAGAGAAGAACTGAGCAAGCTTCTCGGAAGTTCCAGCAGATTTCTGGCAAAGAATAGATCTCCTCTTGCATAATGCTTCAGCTTCAGCCAAAAGCTCATCAACTTCCAAATCTAAAGCATCACTTGATAAATCACCAGCATCAAGTGATTCCCCATCCATGCTCCCACTATAACCCGAACTATCTTCATCTTCTGAAGACTCACCAGCAGACACGGGTTCTACTACCTTCTCAATCACTTTAGCATAACATGCTGTTCCACCATTTCCTCCTTCTCCAAGCTGAAGGTTCCAATTGCATATTTCATCAGCTTGAACAACCAATCCTCTGTGGGGATTAGTGTTTGTGGATCCAGATACATTTCCTCCAACGGGCACTATTGATCTGTCAGAATTGTTGTTCTGTTGCTGTTGTGGCTGTCCTTGATTCCTGAAGGGATTCTGATTTCCTTGCTTAGGTGGCTTCTGACACTCCCGCTTGAAGTGACCCTTTTCACCACAATTGAAGCAAGTGACAGCATTCTTATCAAAACCATACTTGGTGTTGTTGTTGCTGTTCAAGTTGGTTCTCCCCGTCCTTTCCATAAACTCCTTTGCTCTTCGAATTACACTAGCAAGAGCCCATTTGATATCCATCATTTCAAACTCTTCTCTATCCACTTGCTGGTAATCTTCATTGGTTAGATTGATATTCCCAATCTGACCTGCGACCAATCCACAATAAGCACTAACCAAGGTGTTCAACATCTCCATATGCTCCTTGGCTATTTCGACACTGACTTTGGAAAAGTTGGAAGTGTCTAATCTGACTGTGTTCGGATTGGAAGTGGCTTGAAAGTTTGAAGAGCTTCCATAAAACCCTTGCTGTTGCGGTTGTTGCTGCTGAGCTCTGCTTGGGTCTAAGAAAGGCGGTGGTGTGAATTGCTGAGCTGCCGGTTGCACATCCTGTTGTAGAGAAGAAGAATCTGGTCTTGAAAACATCGTGTATGCTGAAGGATCAAATTGATTTGTTGTGGAAGGCCCGGTGTTTGAGATGAAGGCTGTTTGAAGCTTCGCATGTTGAGAGACTGGTTTTTCTCCACTGATACCTCCTGCAATCCCATAGTACATCTCTGGATTTTGAGGAGTTAGTGTTCTTTTTGCCTTAAGCTTTTCTTCTACATCCTTGTTCTCCAATTTTTGAATTAACTCATAAACGGTGATTGTGTCTAGAACACCATTTTCTTTGAGAATTTCAAGATAACTGCTCCATTTTGCTGGTAAGCTATCAGCGAATCTCTTCACCATTTCTTGTGGAGTGGCAGTGACTCTAAAAGCAAACATCTCGCTCAACAAGTGATGGAACCTTGTAGATAACTCTGCCAAAGTCTCATTCTCCATACACGTGAAACCTTCAAACTCTTTCTTCAGTAATTCTTGCTTGATCTTTCTAGATTGAGCATTTCCTTCACATCGTAACGTGAGCATATCCCACAAACTTTTAGTAGTCGTGCAGTAAACAAACTGGTGGTAAATATCTCTGTGAAGAGCTTGTGTGAGAATCATGAATGCTTTCTTTTCTAACTCAAATTTCTTCTTATCATCATCAGACATAGTGCTGTAAGTTTCTGGATTAGATCCTGCAACTTCCAAGTCATTGTCAAATGCCGTGAAGAAGCACATCCATAGATCTTGACCTTGCCCCTGAACATAAGTTCTCAGCCTTTCTTTCCACCATCCCCAATCATTGATGTGATTTAGCTTTGGCGGTTTTGTGCTTGTACCAGTTTCACTGTCGTTCTGCATCATAGCTTGAATGCTGCTGCTTTGATTTGTGACCAATGCCCATTGATTTGCAGTTATCATTGCAGCTTGAGGTGGGGCAATAGCCTGCATCCATGCCGTTTTGTTGAATTCTGACCCAGATTGCGTAGCTGATGACTGCGTAGATGATGATTGTGGAGTCAAAGTTGTTTGAGTCCACGCAGTTGGATCCCACTGACCGTTTGTTCCCATTTTGTAAAGAAAATTAATATATTAAGTGAAAATTGATTTAAAATTTGAAAACAAGTTTTTTTTTTAATTTTCACAAACTATGTTAATATCTCGAATGATAACAACCAGCCGAAGGATCCTTGATCGAAAGACCTGAAAAACACAAATTTGTTAAACTTAAACACACTAGAATCGAAGGAACAGAACTTGTTCGAAGGATCAACAGTGTTCGAAAGATCACTGTTGAGTTTCGAACAAAGATTTCGAAAGACTCTCCAAACGAAGGATCCTTATCTTTTGAATAAAACCTGTAGATCGACAGATATATCCTTCGAAAAGATTCCTTGGATCGAAAGATAAGTCACAGACTTCGAAGGATGTTCGAAGGATGATTATCTATCGAACCTCCTTTGATCGAAAGATGATCTTTCGACTTCGAAGGATATCCTTCGATCTGCACTGACACAGTTGACAAAAGTTGACAGGTTGGTGAAAAGGTGATTGGTTGGTAGAAAGCTTTCGGCAGAAGGTATGTTCAGACCATACTTTCTGCCAACCCAGATTTGACCAATAAAATATTGCCTAAAAAGAAGGTTCTTATCCAGAAACCGGTCACCGGAGTAAGCCGGAATTTAGCCGGAAATGACCAAACTTCTTAAAAACAAGGTTTTAAGTTACCCAACCCGTCCTTTAACACACCCGGTTAGTTTAGAACACGTTTTTACGTCTAGAAATGTGAGAAAAACACTAAAAACAGGTGTTAAACCATGTGAGTTTTTGTCCAAACACTCCAAAGTCTTGTATAAACTCGGTTTTTAACAAGGAAAAGAGCGACGGCTCTGATACCACTTGTAGGTCCCTCAGAGGTTGAGGTTAAACCTTATCCTTGTTATGTTTAACACACTAGCAAGTGCGGAATCCAAGCTAGAATGCAAACCGATAGTTTATATGAGAACACAAGCTACAAAGAGAAAGGTAGACACACGAGATATCAAAGTTTTCTCTTGTATTTCAGTGGACACGGTTACAGCCCTTGACCAAACTGAAAATACGCTCTCTACAAGACTAAGTTCACTCACACTCTGAAGTGAACACATTACATGAGTATATATATCCATCACAGGTCGTCTGGTCGAAGGATCAGATAGTCAGATCGAAAGATCATCTATCGAACTGAAAACTATCGAAGAATCCACATGTACCTCGAAGGATGATATCCTTCGAGGTCTATCTATATCCATCGAAGGTTTATCCTTCGAGCTCATCGAAGGATATAAACAATCCTTCGATGGCTCATCCTTCGACCCAGACAACTTACAACCATGTTCTAACTGTTTGGTCAAAGTCAAACCAGGAGGATGGTTGACTTGGTCAAACTTACATCAAAACACCTAATAACAAACATAAGACGTATACAAGACTAACAAAAGACATCATTTTATATCATAACAAAATACAGACAAAGTACAGACACAAGTGCACCAACAGGTTGATTAACAGTTAGTCTGTGGCAGAGTGTGATGGATTACCCACCTTAGGGTTTCATCTGGCGAAAAGTGAAAGACAGGGTTTCATCAGACTACCTGGACCAAACCACAAGGTGTCAAATTGCACTTTACTCTTTTTTAAATAAATCGGGGTTAACTTGTAAATTCGCCAAATTAACCTAAGCTCAATCATTTTAGCGAGGGTTTGACCTCAAACGAACCCGAACTCATCTAAACTTGTGTGTTAGATTTGTGTTTTGTTTAGACCATGTGTAGTGGAAGAAACAAATAATGCCTCTACCCTTGGGCATTTTGCGCTATGTGGCAGCCCAGTCAGCAATGGGGCATTATGGGACATTATGTAATAGAATTAAATAAAAAAAACCATCAAAAAATGTCATTGCTCATAATTTGAAAAGGGGCAAGATTGGAGCGTTTTTTAAAGCACGCCCGGGGGAATTTTTTTGAAAGAAAACGCCCAAGGGGGAAGGTGTGGGGCATGGGGGCGTTTTTTTTGGAAAAATGCCCAAAAAAACCCCACTACGGGTGTACTATAAGATAATTGGAATGAAAATTTATAGTCTTGATCTTCCGTCTTAAAGTGTTCTATAAGATAAGCAAAACATTTACTGTCAATAAATATTCTACTCACTTGCAATTTTGGAAAATATACAAACCTATATTTTATGAATTTTAAAATTCTAGAATCATAAGATTAGTCACAACCATGTACAAAAAGAATAATTCAAGAAAAATAAAATGTTACATCTCATTGTATATCAAAATTTATTTAGAGAAACACAACTCATACATTACAAATCCATGTTTCAATTTGTTGAAGTTCTATAAAAACAAAACATATAAAAAATGATTCTTCTGTCTAGATGCAGGTCTCTACTGTGTAGTATACGATAACAAATTAATTAAATAATTAATTAATCTCCTGATATGTACTTTCGGTCTTCATAGAACTTCTTCTCACTAGCTTCCTTCTTTGCATTTCTTTCCTGCACAAGTAAATAATAAAATCAGTTTCATATTTCATCATTTTCATTTAACATTTTCACATTTACTGAATATTTTGGGTGTTAATAAATAGTTGAAGCCGACCGAACAAACTGAAACAAATACACCCGTTTGGCCGGTTTGAGATTTTAACAGTTCGGTTAAAGGTTTGAAGAAATAGATTAAACAGCCAAAGCAAACACTTAACAATTATGATTTTTTTTTTGCCATTTTCATCCAAATATCTAACATTCGTAACCTTTTATGTTATTTTCATCCAAACGTCTAATTTGCTTTGTGTTTTCTGTTAGTTAATTGGATGAAATTGAGATACTCATAGCATTCATGAACCTTTTATCATTTTTCAAAGAGTAAACTTCCGTTTTGCTCCTTGTGGTTTGGTCGTTTTAATGGTTTTGCCCCAATCCTTTCCTTTAAAACGACCAAACTACAGGGAGCAAAACGGAAGTTTACTCTTTTTCAAATGTAATACAAACTAACGATTATGATTTTTTTATTTTTAAATAGCAATTCAAACAGCAAAAGCAAACACTTAACAATTTTCTTAAAAACAGATTGTGAACACCCCTAGCGCATATGCACATGATACAACTAGTAAAACAAAAGCATTTAAAACTCAAAAATACCTCATAGATTTCATGATTGGCTATTATTCTTTGAGCCACAGAGGTAGTGGTGATATCTTTCGGACTCTCAAGCATTCTGAAAATGCCCATATTTTTCGGGACTGAATAAGGATCTGCCTGGCCCTGTAGTAACCAAAAGCAAGGGCAAATTAGGGTTTTCACTTCCATATTTGATCAAATATGTGAGAACCGAAAGTGTCAAAAAATACTTACATTGACTGAAGAAGACTTGCTTTCACAAACTGTTCCATGCACAACCAATGAGATATTGAAAGTCGTAATCTGCCATTTCAACGAATTTATGCAATCAACGACACGGATATTCGTAGCTACGGCCTTGAAAATGACAAAACTACCCTTTTGAAATGTAATATTAAACAAGCAAAAACTGGATAAAACCCATTGTAAAATATAGTGTTTGGATGTGCTTTTGTAGTTAAATTGTAATAATCACATGATTGTTCGGAACATTCTGATTTTTTAGCATATTAATAGGTATAAATATCCAAAAATGGCATTTTTAAATACAAAAGTAAGTAGTTCACATCACTTGAATCAAATATATAAATAAATAAAAACCGATATCACGTACCATGTCCTTGGTGATCTCCCAAGGAGCACCAATGATGACCTCATCAACATACCGACACGCCAAGACGCTAAGACTGCGTTCATGCAAATGCATAAGCGGGAAATGAGGCCCTCTTTGTTCACTACATAAACATAAGATTGTTATTTCTAGTTGTATAATACCAATACGAGAAACTTGCAAGATTTAACATGCAGTCGAAGTTACCTCACAATTTGATCTGTATAAATACCCACAAGTAGAAAATCTCCTAGTTGTCGAGCGCTCTTCAAAATCTATGTTTGCACAAACCATGGGTAGTTAACAATTACGATCAATGCTAGTCAAAATGGCCCTTAGAGGCCATAATAAGTGATGTCACTAAACGGACGTGAACTATGACACCGCGAGAACCGCATAAACATGTGTACCTATTGTTGTAACTATGATACATAAGACGGTTATGTAACCTCACTTTATATAACAAGCACGACCTATAAGTGCGTGCGCGGTTCTCGCAGTTCTTTACTTGTAATTGGTATGTATTGAATGCGCCCCAAAGTCGCTATGCTTCACTGATTCAAGATCTCGGGCAACTTATAAGGTATCCAATTAAATAACAAAGTGGTAACATAATATATTGACGTTCAAATAATCAACACTTACTTCAAAGACAAACAACAGAAGAATATCCAATGTAACATAAGAGACATACCTCAACATGCCCGGCATGAAACAAATCAAATGCTCCATCAATATACACCACACGAGCATTCGGTCCAGGCCCCTGAAGAGTAGAAACATATACATTAAAACAGCGGTTTTCTACCAGAAATTTCACATATATCTTCAAACATCATCCTATAGCAAAGAAGATGATACTAATCATTTATAAGATTTCATAAAATTTTGGAGTGCAGGCGAGAAATACTATTGTTTTTACTACTCATTTACAAAAACTCATAATTTTGAACAGAAAGTGTTTTATGTCAACCCGACCCGTTTTAACATGTAAGTAAAACCGTGAAAGTAGTAGCAATCAAGCTTGTTATTCGCATGATGAATGGAATATAGTACCTTGGCATTCAAAAACTGCACAATTCTTCTTGATGTAGGCAGAAAATTAGACGCATGTTTAGATTTTTCCACACTTTTGTTGATTCTGTTAGGTTCATCATTCCGAGATGACTCCTGTGAACCGTCACATGCGTTTTTATCCTCAATAGAAGCCAATATTCTTCCTGCATGAAAAAACAAAGATATTACACTAACTATATAGTGAAAATATAAAAATAAATCGATTAAATTTTACTAAAAAGTTTATAAATTAATTGCAGTACCTACAATGTCGGTGCTAGAGACGCCCTCCGTGCGCTTAATCTGCTTGTAACGACCAACCTTTTTTGCAAGGGCATACGCGTCACTTCCATCAGGAAGTAGGCAAGGATCATCACCATGAATGATATAATCAATTTTATGCTCGTTAAATAAACGATTCATAAAATCTTCAGTAATTGCATACGGTGCATCAGCAATAACTTCATCCACCCACTTCAATCCGCTAACGAGAGCCAGCCTAGAATAAACATTTTAGAACATTAGATTATAAATCTGTATGTGACTTCTATAATCAAATAAAGGTTCTAATACTCTCACAATTTGTCTCTACTTTTTAAACGAAAAATGTCGTTTTCCGTCATTTTAGTTATTAATATCCTAAAAAGTACATGGATGGTCCTTGTGGTTTACCAAAATTTTGGATTTGGTCCCTAGCTTTCTAAAGTACACAGATGGTCCTTGTGGTTTGCACCTTGTAACGCATTTAGTCCCCAGCCAACAAATCTAAAGGTTTTAGCATGTCAAAGTTGCGTTACAAAGTGCAAATCACAGGGACCATCCATGTACTTTTGGAAAAAGCTAGGGATTAAATGCTTTACAAAGTGCAAACCACAAGGACAATTTGTGTACTTTTGGAAAGCTAGGGAATAAATCCAAAATTTTGTTAAACCACAGGGACCATATTCGTGTATTTTACCCTATCCTGAATAATCAGCATTTTCAAAACAGTTAATCAAGTTATTTATTATTACAACTACAAATAACGAAAGCACGCAAAACAATTTTTTCCGTTGTCCATTTTAATCATAGATGAATATTTGATTCTAACTAACTATTACCACATCATCATTTTCATAACACGCATCCTAACGCCGTGTTATATACCCCCTTTAAACTCACAAACACGGGACCTTCCCCATTGACAAATTATATCACATCAAACCTAAAATTCCATCGAAGTCGGGATTGCGATACAGGGGCAAAAAGGTAAAAATAAACGTCAAAAAACGGGGAATGTACCTTTCTTCCATGGATAAAACGGGAGGGCCCTTATTCAATACAATTTCTTCATCACTTACAAGTCCAACCACCAACTCATCGCCTAAAGCTTTAGCTTGTCTCAAAGCATTAGCATGCCCATAATGCATAAGATCAAAACACCCATCCATATAAACCCTAACTTTTCTTTTTTCTCTTTTTTTCTTTTGAAGATTGTTCAAGTATGGTAACGTATATGCTAATGTGGGAAACCCCATTGTACCACTGAAATAACTTGTCGATAAACCGAGTACCGCGGCTGTTAGCATAACACCACCAAATAGTTGTGGGTAGTAGTATACCCCGTCCCAGTTTGAATCATTGCTCTCAAACTCCATGTTGTATAACGCTCTTTCAATGTCGTAACCGGAGACACAAACCCTATAATAAGAAAGATTTAACCAAATTGCACAAGAATATAAGTGAATACATGATCAAAGTATAACGCCCCGCTTGCTGTATGCGCATATAATGTATATATGTGTGGGCCATCAGGGGCAAAAGTGAAAGTGCACTAATTTTAACGTTATTTTACTAATTTCGTGTAGCGGTATGCACATATTAAATATATATATATATATAGGTAAAGGATCCTGTAAAAAGTGCCCAAAGTGTGAGAAGGGTAAGAAATAATGTGGTGATGACAAGTGTCCTATATCTAAATTAATCCAAAAGGGTGAATTAGTAATTTTCTATTTTCTTTCAATTAATTGATTTAAAGATAACTGCCCAAAATAACTTCCACCCTTTATTATAGGAATTCGATTTTAGGAATTAATCTACGAATGTGTGTAGTGTTATATAATTCTGTAGTGCAACAACCATTCAGAACTGCATAGTGTTATATATTTTTTATATAGTGTTATATAGTGTTACTTGGTGTTATATGGTGTTATAATATGGTTTTTGGTGTTATATAATTCTGTAGTGTTATATAATTTTGTAGCGCAACCATCAAAAAACACTATATAACACCATCAATTTTTAATTCTGTAGTGCAACCACCATTTAGAGCTGTATAGTGTTATATATTTTTTATGTGGTATTATATAGTGTTCTTTGGTTATATAGTGTTATATGATGGATGCATAGTGTTATATAGTGTTATATTTTTCTGGTAGCATGCCTATGATGGATGTATAGTGTTATATATTGTTATATAGTGTTATATGATAGACGTATAGTGTTATATGATGGAAGTATAGTGTTATACGTTTCTTTGCAGCAGTTACATATTTTTCTATTTTTAGAATTTAGAATCGAGATAATTTAGCAATTAAATTTGAATAGCTAGTTTTTAGGAGATTGATGACGGTTACCATATTTGAAACATTGGAAAAGACACTATTGCCCTTCAATTTTACATAAGGTCCTTCTAATTAAAACACAATTTACATTTTATACCCTATTGATCTCAACCATTAGATCAAATATCCAATGGTTTAAAACACTTCTTACCCTTCTCACATTTTAGACACTTTTTACCATATCCCTACCCTATATATATATATGTGTTGGCCATCGGGGGCAAAAGTGAAAGTGCACTAATTTTAACGTTATTTTACCAATTTCGTGTAAATAACGTTAAAAGCAAAGCAGAGGACGGTTAATCATGCATCGTAGATGCACGCCTCGCGCATGTGATGCACGCGCCTTAAGACTTCTTAAAACCAAAGATCCCTCATGTCCAAAGAGAAAAATTTAATTTCTAATTTGGTGACATCCAACTTCATACAATTTGTTATAAAAATCATTCAAATTTCAATTGTAAACCGAATTCTAGCAGCAACTTTCATACCCAGAAAGATATAATCAATCAGAAGATTGTAAATACATATCAGATTGACTAACAGAGGAAGTCAAACACATAAAGATTAGCAAGAAATCAACTTTCTTTGCAACAATTCAAATGACAATAATCACCAATATTGCAAACCCACATGAAAATATATACAAAAATCACAAAACAGATCAGAAACACAACTACCCAATTGGGATCTGAAAACATCAAACGCAAACAACATATAATTTAATAAAGGTTCTAGAAACTAAGATTTGAAAAATGATGTACATGGATCATAAAGATGTTTTGACAGATTGAATCTGGAAAATTATTACCTTTTGTGTTGGAATTCGTGCCTCCTTTTGCGGCTCCTCTGTTTTTTTTTCTGCTAGATCATCAAAGGGGTTGTGTTTTATTTTATATATATACCGCATAGGAAAGGGGAGGAATCAATTTGTTCTTCTCCCCCTTGCAGCTTTTAAAATTAGAACTTGCTGACTAAGAAATCAAGAATAACATATTATGAAAAGTAGAATAGAATAATTTATTTAGACCCACACGCAGCGGGGCGGTTTATGACGGATTTTTGCCTCTAAAAACGCCTCTTCACGTTCAAAAATCACCTCTTGGGCGTTTTTCTCAAAAAAAAAAAAAAAAAAATATCAAGAACGCTTCTTGTTCAATTTGTTGGCCAATCACATTTAGTCTTCTTTTTTGTCCAATAGTTTTTTTGTTGGTTTTTTTTTTATTTAACTAGGTTAAAAAACCCGTGTATTACACAGGGTTTGATCAATAAATTATTAAATAGGTATTAATAAGCCGGAAAAATATACGCCGTAGTCTAAAAATAATAATTAAATAAATAAAATATTCATAAATAGTTGAAATAATGATGATGATAGAGCAAAAATAATTAATTGAAGTTGTCACAACTACAATACATATATGTGGGAAAGTTCTTGTACAAATAATCTTAACATACTAAACATACAAATTAAAGAAAAACTAAAAAACATAAGGTGACATTTTTGTAATTATCTATAACTAGCAAAGTTACTCTATAAATTTATCTAAAAAACCTAAAAAAAACTAACCCCCCTCCCCCCCACCCCTACACCCCCAAAAACCTAAAAAAAAAAAAAAACCTAACCCCCCTCCCCTAAAAACCTAAAAAAAACCTAAAAAACCTAAAAATTGTGTTTTTAGGTATTTTTTGGTTGAGTTCACATTTGTATAGTAACTTTGATAGTTGGTGGTAATTACAAAAATGTCACCTTGTCTTTTTTACTTTTCCTTCAATTTGTATGTTTAGTATGTTAAGTTTATTTGTATTTGATCTTTTGCCTACATATATAAACATATGCAAAGAGCAAAAATAATGATGATGATAGAGCAAAAATAAGCCATGATATAAATCGAACTGGGAATAACAAAATAATAATTACTTGAATACTTTCGGCTATAAGAGGGGAAGGCGCATCCTTGGCTAAAGGTCCTCAAATTTGAAGCCGCATGAGAAACACCACCGCCACCCCCTCCTTCGGGTTGGCGAGCGGCTAGGGAAGCTCGGCTACTCTTTATTGAAGGTGAAGTGTGGGGTTTGTGACCTTTTAACAATCATATGACCGTTACATTTATTGAAAAAGTTAATTTATTTATTTTAAATCATTATAAATACCTATCTCACCATTTTTATTTTTACACTATTCAGAAACTATCAAATCTTCCCCCATATTCTCAAATACCCATTTTTATTTATGGCTAATTTCTCAAATGATGATCTCAGTATTTAATGTCAATGGGTACTTATACAAATGTGGGTACTATTAACCAATGGGATCTAGCCTACCTAGTTAAAGTTTATGAAAATGTTTCCACATCCAACCGATATGGTTAAAAAGAAGTTTAAGAAATTGCAAGAAGGGACAAGAAAAGATGTGGAGCACGCTTTTGATGTTCTAAAGGGAAAATGAGGCATACTTAGGCGACCCATGCGGACCACAAATGTTGACAGAATTAGGAGCATGACATATGCGTGCATGATATTGTAAAACATGATTTTTAAGGACGACAGGCATGTCTTCTCACCATTCCACATAAGGGATGCTTTAGTTCAACCCGTTTTGGAAAATGATGTCCTTTGTGAGATTATGGATCCACATACGCATTTTCGACTTCGCATTGATCTTGTGACACATATTGCAATTTAAGTACTACCTTATCTAGAAGACTCTGTCGAGGAATAGTTTATTTTTATTTTGTATCATGTTCAATAATTTATTTATATAATTGAATTATTTATTTTGTAATTTATTTAAATTTGAATTATGTTTATTTGGTATTTAATTGTTTAATTTATTTTATGTTAGAAAAAAGTTTCGGGATACTCTACAGTATGTGCAGGTAGTATTTTTAGGATACTTTAAGGTAGATTTGATGTGACAATGCATGGTATTTAATTGTTTAATTTATTTATGATTTTAGAATACTTTAAGGTAGGGTATTTAAGGTAGAGTATCTAACGGTACAATATTGGCTAGTTTTAGACTACTTTTGGCATGTGCCTCATCGCCTAATTATAAGAGAAAAAAATACAATATCTTATGCTAAAAACTATGCTATTGATTAATCTAGATGGAAATAAATAAAATATGTGTGATTTTGTTTTTTTAATTAATTTAAATTTAAATCAATGCCACAAATTGTTTTAGATATATTTTTTAACCAAAATAATGTAACGTCATTATGAATCTTAAAATTCTTTTTAAAAGATTCATATTCTTGTTGATGATGATTATCTTTTCATTATTGATATTTTTTTATTTTAATATTATTATTCAACATAGGAGATAAGTTTAAAAATATTTTTTTAATAGAAAATAAAATAATTTAAATTTAATAGCAAGAGTTATAAGAATGCGACATGTGTGACAACCCTCACCAAACCAGGTATCCGTACGAATTAATTAATATTTAATTACTGTTTAATTACTGTGCTTGCTTACAGTTGTGATTAAACTGCTTACTGATTTCTGATACATACACATACATGCATCACACTTTATACTGTCACTCTATTATTTTTACACAAACATCAGTGACAACCTTGATGCACAAAAAGCACAGTGAGCACACTATACGTGATGCCCATTAAACATGTTGATATAACCAGCATCAGGCAGACACTGCCTCTAAGGCCAGCATGAGCCGGAAATAGTTTACTACACTAGTAGAGAGTGTAGGGAAGTAAGGATTGTAGAACTGCGTCACTAGGTGATATTTATAGTGACCGGATGTGCCTAAAACGTACTTCGAGTACAAAATTCAGCACTTTAAATAAAAATTCAGCATTAAGCTAACTAGTAAAGTGCCAAAACATGAGAAAAAAAAATATTACTAGACACTTTTCAAAGTGTCGGGAACAAATTGTGTCACTAAAAGAAATAATAACGACACTTTATATACTTATTTAACACTTTAACGGAGTAATATCCAACCGTACAACCGGACTTAGCCCGGGCACAAAAATATTGTCATTTACATTGTTTTTCTTTTTTCTGAGCCAGTTAGGGCCCCCGAGTACCCTAACACCCGTTACAAAACATTACACACTAATAACTAATTTTAGGCACCTAATTAACTAACTACCACTTAACCTTATTAGTTGAAATCCAACTAAAGACCCACCCCCATGAACCAATCGATCCCCAGGTAGGGGACACACCCTTACATTTGTGACTATTTCGATGATGAAACTTTGTTGATTGATGTTGGGAACATTGTTGATTTGAAATTTTAAAAGAAAATGATACGGTTGTAAGCGTGGCCACCTCCAGTTACAGAGGAAACTCTGGCGAAATTTTTCCAAAAATCTAACACTTGTAAATATTTCTTTCACAAGTGTTATGGATATATTTTTAACTTGTTTTCCCAAATAACTTTCGCCATGATTTTTATTACGAAACTTCCAAGCGTCGGAGGTGGGATTTTCACAAAATAAAACTTGCTAAAATATATATTTAGTATATATTTTCCATAACAACGCTTGTGAGATTTTTATGATTATTTTGTGAACTACGTAAATATTATTTTTAGGGTAAAAATAATATTGCTAAATATTAACGGCTCCAATATAACGCGAACGCCTTCACAATAAATATTTAAGTTACACCGGTATTACTAATACCACCCGAACTTTACAAGGTAACTTACGTATTTTCAGATAATACTCATAAGCGTGTATTTTGACAAGGATATTATTTTGGAAAATTATATGGAATAAAATATAATATTTTTGGGAAAAATATTTATATTTTGGGAATAAAGTATTTTAGACAAATGAAATAAAATATATTTTATTAAGTGAGACTTAATAATATATTTCGAAGTTATACGAACACACATGTATTAAAATCCCCCATCCTTGGGAAGGAATATATTTACAAAATAATTACGAAATAGTTGCCTAACTATTTCCCAAAGACATTAAACCTTAAGCTAAGGCACGACCGTCCGTCTAATAGAAGTTAGTACGTGTAGGTCGTCGCAGAGCAGGTCTTCTGGGAGATACTTTTTAGAGACGCACTTCGGTGAGTTCATGTCCCCCTTTTCTCTTAATTGTTTTCAGTTTTTAACTGCGGGGGTGAAATACATGTTACTATGATTACGAGTACTTTTTACATGGTATGGTTAGCGTAAGGAGGGTTACTACTTAGATCATGTGAGTGGGTAGGCGGGAACTGGAGACCATTAATCCTCATTGTAGGACCCAGGGACGTAAGCGGTAGATCTATCTGGGTGTAGCGAGCCCAACCCCAGGCCCAACAGAACGGACCTCGGGGTGACTTTGTGCCCAACGCAAAATCCGCTAGGTTTGAGTCTTCCTACTTGCACTTCACACATATCAATGGCCTTGCAAACCATTGGTGATCTCTTTTTCCTTATTTGCTACATACCAGGATTTTATACTTACAAAGGTTTTACTTACTCACTTACACATGAACTCGCTCAACATTATTGTTGATTTTTTTCAACTTACATGTATTTCAGGGAACTAAGGATCTGGCACGATATGCTAATTTCACACTGCGTTAGAGTTATGGGATTATCCAAGTTTAGGGGTTGTGGCTTTTACCTGGACGAGTCACAGTTCTTAAACTACGTCTATTTTAAGTTTATGGTTGTGTCTTTCAAACAATGTTTTTATGTTACTAGGTTGTAATTTCCGTTGCATGTGTCAACGCCTTCAGACAATGT